>JABTTQ020003233.1:0-154844 GCA_016081115.2 Rehmannia glutinosa
GCATGATTTAAGTGGGGGGATGATTAGTCATTGATAAAATATGATGATTGCATGGGTTATGTTTTTACTTTGCACTAGTGATTATCCCAAGTTTAATAATAATGTTATTTAGTCAACTTGAAATAGATGTATTAATTTGAGTTTCAAATATGAAATGACTTTATGAACTTGATATGTAGGATTTGACTAAGTCGTGAATTAGCCTTTGTGGTGAACTAATTAGGTGATGGTTAAACAATAGTCCGAGTTGAGGGGCTTGAATTATGATATTTCATTGATGTGAATTAAATTAAAACCCTATTTTGATTTGTGCACACACAAAATTGCTAGCCTTGTAAAAAAACAAATGCATTATATAGCTAAAAAAAAAGCATAATAGAGCTATATAAAAACAAAAAAAAGTGGAACAATCGAAGATTATATTCCATTTGGTTGAGCCGCTTAGTAACTAGGAGCATTCATGAGCCCCATGTTTGACTTTTACGTAAAATGGCGGCTCAAACATGAGTATGGGAAACCACCCAGAGCCTTTGGAAAACATTCAAGTTTATACCTAGTGGAATAATATCTCGGGGGAGTTCGAAAAAAACAAAAACATGGCTAATAATGCGTGATTGGTTGTGGGAGTAAAATGGTTGCAACTTTTGACACAAATTTGAAATTTAGTAAGGAAGGTCAAACACTTTGATTAATATTTAATTTGAGTAGGAGTGAGTTTATTGTGAAGGTTGGGGATCGATGAGGAATAATCCGAGGTAGATGGAAAATGGTGTTATGGATTAATAGATTCTCAAATTAGACATAATATTTCTTGTTGGGTGTATTGGCATTATTATTTGCTTGAGGACAAGCAAAAGGCCAGGGTGTGGGGAGTTGTTTTGCATATTTTTTGTGTGTTTTGTGTGATAATTTACACATATTTTTGGCGTGTTTTATTTGCATTTGCACGTTTTAGTGTTATGTTGTGTTATTTTATTGATTTTTTAGGTTTTGGTGGCAAAAACAAGTTTTGGAGCAAAAACGTTAAAAGTCATTTCACGCAATCGTAAGCGATCGTGGTATTTTGGACATAACATTTCATCTCAAGCCCAATTGACATTATTCATGCACCATTAGAAAGATAATTCTAAGTTCTACAATGTTTATCATGTACTAAATGCAAATAAAGGCGTTTAGATGGGTTAAAATCATGTACAAGGAAAAATAATATGTTAAAATCTTGGAAATGACACGACTTGGTATTTTGGCCATAACTCTCTCTAGAAAATTGATATTGAGGTGATTCAAGTGGCTAGTGCTATAATTCATAAGAAGACATCAAGATGAAATTCCGGCATTTAAAGGTCGCGCGGTCGCGTGCAAGGGGCACGCGGTCACGTGCTGCGGCCAGTAGCTGCACAGCAGCAGGGCGCGCGCCGTGACTTGCTAGAACACGAAAGATTCGATTTGTTTCCGATTTTTGGCTCTTCCACCTTGATTAGGACTCTAGGTGCTTATAAATAGGACTTGGAGAACCCCTATTTTTGACACACATTCATTATTAGCACTTTTAAACTTTAGTTTTTGGTATTTTCTCTTCCATTCAAAGATTGGGATTGGTTGGGTTCTTACCTTGAAGTTATTTTGCTTCTTAATCAAAGAGTAAGATTTTTTCATCTCTTTTGTCTGACTTCAAGTGTTGGGTGATTATTATTGTTGCATGATTATGTTTATGATTATTTTCTTTCCTTCAATTGAGATTATGATCTCATCTCCAAGTATGAACAAATTTCCTTGTTCTAGGTTTTAGGATGATTTGATTCAAACAACAAGCATGAATATTAATTAATTGATCCGCTTTCTGAATAAATTGTTTTACTTGTTGATTGATTGTTTGGCCAACTCTTGATTGTTTAAGGGGATAATTGAGATCGATCGAAGATATTATTCTCGACTAAATTTATTCGGGGGTTAGATATGAATCGAAATGTATTATCTAACCATGGGCTTAATGAATATAGCAAATTATGTTGGGATAGCCCTAATCTGCGTGAATACGTGAGTTATCGATCTTAACCTAGTCTTTACATGTTTGTTATATTTGTCAACCGCATGATCAATTAATTGATATTCTCGCTCGCAAGTTTGATGAGATGAATCCAAAATCCTAGACTTTCATTCATATATTTTTCTCCAAATTTAATTGTGTTTAGTTTTAATTTGTCTTTTTATTTGTTTTCCTTTAGTTTATTAAAATTACAAATTTGGTGAGAGTGTTTAGGATTTATTTTCTTTCTATTGTGTTGCATAATAATTATTTGGCTAAGTCTTTCTTGAGAGACGACTTGTGGTTAACTTGATACCCTATAATTGATCTCGTTCTCTTGTGAGGATTGCTAGATTTATTTTAGGAGTTTAGCGGTCGGACAATGGGATTTTAGTGATAGGCCTGAAAGGATGGAAGTCAATATGGGCACATTGATGGATGATACTTATCAGTTATCACTGCAGTTGATGAGTATCATATTGAGTATCTACAGTGCTTTGACACCATCACACAGCAGAAGATCAACAGATGTACGAGATAATGTCTCGTATGGACCAGTGGCACATCTAATAGGGCCACTACCTTCCACCTCCTCCACCACAGTGAGCTCCCTCACAAGATTTTTACGCATTCCTCTTTCTTTTGATAATTTTCTCATATGTTCGAGATGAAGCATAGTTTAAGTTTGAGGGGGTTGTCAAGAATGCGTAAATAACACTACAAGAATTTTGCGAAATACCGACGGAATTTACCAACGGACAGATTTCGTTGGTATATGTTGACGGTTTACTGATGGAACACCGACATATTTGGGATGATTTATTCTTTAAAAATTCCGCACATCCTCGACGGAATAATCGATGGATTACCAAGAGATTTATCGATAGATTCAAATCGTTGGTAATCGGTCGATATATTTTGCACCAAATATTGGTGCGCAAAGCTTCCATCGAATACCGGATGAATTTGCAACGGGTTTTTACCGACGGATATATATGTGTGCATTTAGGGTCTTAATTTGATATATATTTGATGCATTTGCATGTATGTTTAGTGTATTTTACTTGGTTTTTAATTTGGGAGATGAGTTCTAACAAACAAAAATCGAGTTTAGACATAAACGGTGTAACGTGTCAGAGACCTACAATGTTTATGGGGAGTACTTCAATTCAAAGATCTTTTGGGAGTTAATAATAATTGAAAACGATCGGAGATCCGCAATTGTTATTAATCAATTGTTTATGTGCCACTCGGGAGAGGGGGAATAAACTAATATAGAATTGAACCCATAGAAATACACAAACTAGTTTTGATAGACATTAAGTGGATTTAACCCATAGAAAAATGTTTAGATTGTGTGCCAGGGTTGCTTTCGTATTTGTTGAAAACTTGTGGAGTTTGGGTTTTACAAATTTAAACATTTTATTTTTACTTGTTAATATAGGTTTAGATTAGATAAATAATTTTGTGATTTTTGGAGGCTTTAAAATTGGAATACGATATTTACTATAGCCTAAGTACTTCGTAGTTAGTCCCCGAGAAATACGACTTTGCTCGTCATTATCTCCGCTAGCTACGATGTACACTTGATATAGTGAAAAGATTTTCACGATCACCGAGCTCCGATTTCTCTCCGGTCCAGTCTTTGGAATGGATGGTGTTGAACCGAATCGATGATGTTGAAGCCATTTGATAAACACAGAGAATTTCATCTTAAACCGCTGGCAAAAAACTTAAAAGGATTATATCAATGGGAAATAATTCGGAGTAACAATATGAAAGTCAAGGAAAGATTTAAGAAGAAATTGCCCCCCGGATGGTATAAATGGAAATGGCAATTGCCTCCCAAGATACAACGACTTATGTCTTGTGATAGCAACACTACAAATCACAATATACTTCGAACGTTTTGGTGTTTTTGAACTCTCAGAACTTATGCAGAATATATGATGAATTTTGGATTTTTTAGATGCAAAAATGAGTTATGGAGGACTAATATTTATAGAACTTCGAGTGCCTCTTCAGACTAGGTGCAACTCTTAGTTTGGATCGACCAGAACTGTCAGATCGCGCCTTGTGATCAAGAGTCGAATGTGATGGTCAAAACTTTAAGCCTCCTCAAGCATGCGTATGTGCGAAGTGCAAAGTGCGCCTAAAGTGCCCAATGTGTAGGTCCCAAGGGGGGTGTGAATGTAAGGTTTAGAAGGGGGTTGAATAAACCTCACCAACTTTTCGATTTAGTCCTTTTAAATAATCGAGTTAATACTTCACGATTTGAGTCCTTGATGGACAGCTAAGTTAGTTAATCAACAGAGTTAGTTACTCAATGCACTGACGAGCCGTTGATAGAATAACTCAAATTTATTTTGACTAAAGACTTAACTCGACTGTGATTTGTTTTCATGGAAGACTTTACACCCTTAAATTTGGTTTAGTACTTAGAGATTATCAAGTGGATAGCAAATTTATCAAAGAAAGTTAAATAAATAAGATGCGGGGAATTAAAGTGTTTGAAATGTAAATGACACGATAAGTTTTTATAGAGGTTCAAGATGGGGTAATTCTTCTACCTCTCTCTTCTCCAACTCCCCGGAGGAATCCACTAGGTATTGATCAAGATACGCAGTGGTAGCAAATTCGATACAAGTCTTGATCACACTGGTGACTCGATCCTTTGGGACTCACTGAGATGCCTTGGTCACGCGGTGGCTTCTCGACGACTCGCCTTCTTCACAGGCATTTGCGCTTTGCTACTACAAACCCGACTTGCTCAAGCTCTTTGGATTTGATCACGAAGCCCTCCAAAACTTGAGACTCGGTTCGACTTGAACCTTCCTACAATCCTCCGTGGAATGTAGACCCTTGATTCTTCAACAATTTCTCTTCAACTCGATTGAAGTTCTCTTCCCTTCACAGTGAGTGTTGGATTGATATTCTTCGTAATGCAGCTTGAGGATTAGTCTAGAATGATTTGAGAATATTTTTGGTTACAATTCAAATATTTGCTTGAATGTTCGTGGTTCGTAACCTTCTCTCGTAGAGTCATTCCTCAAGATTTTATAGTGATCTTTCAAAAATCGCCCGTTGAAGAGATAGCTTATTTTTGAAAGTCACTTGTGGTCGTTGGCTTGTCTTGTTGCAATCCTTGGAATTGCCACTTCCTCGTATGAATTGTTCTTGACTTTTCGAGTTCGACATGGTGCAAGTGCTTCCCATTGGTTCATTCCTTTTGCACGCTTCGGGATCGAGCACTTCGAGAAAGGTAGTATGGAGGTATTACTTGTTTAAGTAATTCCTTGATTTCTATGCAACGGATCTCTTCCAGTTATCTCGACTTGATCGCATTTCCTTGCTTTCCCTGTGTGACTTAGAGTCACTTCCAATCATTGGATGACTCTTCTCACTTCAACTTGAGACTTGGCTATCTTGAGTTGACTTGATCGATACTCTACTCACCGCATCTCGCCTTCTCCTTGATCGAGTTCCGTCTTCTCTTCTCTTTTGCCATACTCATTGTCTTGCAAATGAGTCTTCCTTCTAGTCTCCGGTTGTCTTCTTGCATGTTTAGGCATAGCCGACTTAACTCCTTGACCAGCCCTATTTATTACAATGCGTTTACAAGGAAAATGGGGTGCTAACTTCCTATTCTAAGTTTTACATGGCATTCATCAAAATCTAAACAATAAATTTCCCAACAATTTCCCCCTTTTGATGATGCCAAAACTTAAAACATTCAAAATGTAAATAGCAAAGATACATATAGATAGTGCATTCACAGAGAATGTATGCGAGAATCAATCCTTTTATTGATCATAACATTCTTGTCCTTTACACAATGTTTACAAAGTGTATCGAGCAAACATCTATGTCTACGAAAAAATAGAGAGATTTACATTTATTACGGAAGACTTACATAAAATATATTTACATAGTAAAATACATGAAGGGGACAAAGAACAACACTTCATCTCCTTCGCTTCCTCCTTTCTTCTTCTTCACTGTCATCTTTCTCGGTCTTCTTTTCTTTTTCTCATCTTAATGCTTTCTTCTTCTTTTCATACGCCTTCCGGACAGCTTCATCTCTTCTTATTCTTCCTTTTTCTCCTCCCATAGCTGAGTTTGTCTTTTATTTTCTTCTTCAATTCTTTTCACATACTCGGCATTGTTCTTAGCCACTCTGCAGATTGGCTACTTCATCAAAACCAAATGAGATCCCTCCCTCCTTTCTTGCCAGGTCTATGTACTCAATGTTTTGGGGCAGAGGTCTAGGTCTCAAACCTCTTCCTCCACCATCGCTTCCTCCTCTACCTCTTCCTTCCTGCAGGCGTGTATTGTATTGGGGTCTTCTTCCCAATCGAGTGACTAGCAGAGTGACCCAGAGTAATCGTCGGTAGTCTCGCCGCTGTCGCCTTCTTCACATAGTGTGAGACCCTTTTCCCAAGATACAAGTTCCGTGCTTCGAGCCATGGACATGTTTGCGAAGTATCCTTCGGATGCGAGCGTTTTAAATTCATCAACCGATCTCGGCTCGGTTCCGGCATCCGAGATGGCATAAGTGTCTCTGCTTCACTTTGGAATGCCTCCATGTTGTTTGAGAATATCCATAACTCGGGCATTCATCCTTCCTTCCACTTCCTCCATCCCTACTTCAATTGTCTTTCTCTTGTCCATAGGTACAACAGAGTGTTGGAGTGGCAGAGTCATCGGGAGTTTCTTTGATAATATCACCATTTTGTGACAAGACCTTGTTGGGGGTTTGTGCAATCATCAAGGTCACATCTCTCGATCCTTCCCCTCACAGACTTCCCTTTCTTTTCTCTTGAAACTTCCTCATTTGTTTTTCCTTCACAAGTGGCAGCCGCTTTTAGGTATTCCTCTTCCCCTTTTTAGCATCATCAAAGGAGAGAAGAACCCCCCGAAACAAACTAGCAAGCGGGAAGTCGAGTCTCACGATAGTCAAGTTCGCTTCGAGTCTGCTGCGGGTATGCGGTGCGTAAAACTCAGAGCGAGTAGCATTGGATTCATTTTGTAATTAACTTCATCTCGGCCATGAGAAGGCTGAATTTTAGATCCATGTTTTCTTCCATACGCAGGAGCTCATTCTTATTTTGCTCACGCAACAGACTTTATCTCAAGAATGTGAGATTCATGCATGTGCTCAATGTTCTCAAATATCTAGCTTGTTCCACGCACATTGTTTTCAGCCGTTGTCACCACTCCCGATTCTCGACTAATATGCCTCTCAAGTCGCAGAAGGTTGGCATCTCTGTTATCCGATCTCATGTCCATCGAGGCCTGGTGCCTCTCCATCCGTTCAATTTCAACAAATAATGTTTGAACACCTCCCGAACTCGTTGTTCCTCTGTTGCGGCAAACGGCAGCGTCAAAATCACATCCACCGAACGATGGTATCTCGATGGAATGACATGATCTCGGTCGTGGAAGCGCGCGAGATCTCTCTCGACTCTTCAGGAGGTCGGGTATCTCCGAGAGATAAGGGAAATGATTCTACAAAGGGATCATCATGAGCAAATCGGAATTTGTTCAATGATGAGTGGTGCTTGTGAAGTTCCTTGTGGAGTCGAACTGTTGCGCCTTGGGGAACTGCGCGATGGACTATGTTTCAAAGATTTAATGTCTCGTATTTAATGCGGCAAACATTTATATCCAATCATAAGCTTGGTGTGCGGCTTTTGTCAGACGTCATAATTATATCGACCTCATTCTTAAAAACATTCCCGCTTAGTAAAAATGATGCGTTTTTTTGTCCCTTTGCGCATAAATGACTCGGTTTATCCCTTAGCCGATTTAACTCTTCTTCTCACGAGTTCTCCTAGTGACTCGGATGTCACTAACTCGATGACAATTGTCTTTTACGATATGGTCGATTCACTTAGCCGATTTGAGAGTTCAACTCTTTTTCCCTTTTCGTGTTTCATTCTTTTCTTTTGAGTCTTCCGAGTGTCATTTCACTCAATTAACCCTAACTCATGTTTGAGTTCTTCAAATCTTGACTTAAATAATGGTTTTGTGAATATGTCACCCAACCTTTGTTTTATCGGTTGAAATATATTCAAGGTGATGTCCTTCTTTTCAACATGATCTCTTATGAAGTGATGGCGACATCGATATGCTTTGTTCTTGAGTGCAACACAGGATTTTGAGTGATTGCAATTGCACTTGTGTTATCACAAATGATTGGAATTTCCTTTTCTTCAACTTCATAGTCTCTGTTTGTTGTCTCATCCATAGGACTTGGGCTGTGTGTTTGCCAAGTATTATGTATTCTCGTCATTGTAGAGGTGGCTATTGAATTTTGCTTTTTGCTAAACCAGAAATTAGCTTTGTTTCCAAGCATTTGACATGTGCCACGAGGTGCTTTTCTCGTCAACTCTACATCCAAAGATAGTCGAATCTGAATAGCCAATTAGCTTGAATCCACCTTCCTTTGGATACCATAAGCCAACTTCTTGGCTTCCTTTCAAATATCTCAAGATTCTCTTGGCTGCTGATCATGTGGCTTTCTTTTGGAGCAGATTGAAATCTTGCATATACACCTACAACAAAGGTGATGTCCGGCATGCTTTGTGAGATAGAGCAATGATCCAATAAGTGCTCAGATCTTGTTTGATCTACAAGCCCGCCATCCGCATCCATATCCATTTTGATCGATGTATTCATTGGTATTTTCGAGAAGACTTCTCTTCCATACCAAATTTCTTCATTAAATCTCTGGTGTATTTTGTCCGACCTATGAAGGTTCCATATTTAATTTGTTTTACTTGGAGTCCAAGGAAGAATGTCAGCTCTCTCCCATCATGCTCATTTCGAATTTGCTTTGCATGAGGTTTGTAAATTTATCACACAACTCTTTGTTTGTGGATCCAAAAATAATGTCATCCACATATATTTGAACAAGCAATATACTCTTCGCATCTTGAATTCTCAAGAGTGTTCTATCCACTTTGCCTTTTTTTTGTGAATCCGTTCTCGATTCGGGAATTGTGACAAAGTATTATACCATACTCAGGTGCCTGTTTCAATCCATATAGAGCTTTCTTGAGTTTGTATACCTTATCTCCAAAAGTCTTCTCGCTCAAATCCTGGAGATTGTTCGACATACACTTCTTCTTCCAATAAACCATTAAGGAATGCACTCTTTACATCCATCGATATACAATACAATTCTTGTGAGCCGCATAGGCAAGAAACATCCTTATAGCTTCCAATCTTGCTACGAGGGGCAAATGTGTAACACCCTTACCCTTTGTAACACATATTTATATAGTATAAAAATATAGTTCATAAAAGACGATCGCATTACGCATAAGATTAATATGTGTTGGGAAATTTATTGTTTAGATTTTGATGAATGCCATGTAAAACTTAGAATAGGAAGTTGGCACCCCAATTTTTGTTGTAAACTGCATTGTAATAAATAGGGCTGGTCAAGTTTGAGTTAAGTAAGCTATGCCCAAACATGCAAGAAGACAACGGAGACTGAGAAAAGGAAGACTCATTTTGCAAAGACAGTGAGTATGGCAAAGAAGAGAAGACGGAACTCTCACATCAAGGAGCGGTGAGATGCAGGCGAGTGGAGTATCGTCAAGTCAACTCAAGAAAAGCCAAGTCTCAAGTTTAAGTGATGAAGAGTCATCCAATGATTGGAAGCGACTCTAAGTCACCTGGGAAAGCAAGGAAATGCGTCAAGTCGAGATAATCAAAAAGATCCGGTACGAGTAAATCAAGTGAATTACTTAAACAAGTAATATCTCCATGCTACCTTTCTCGAAGTGCTCGGTCCCGAGCGTCTGCAAAAGGAATAAACCAATGGGAAGCACTACACCATGTCGAACTCAAAAGGTGAAGAACAATTCATACGAGGAAATGACAATTCCAAGGATCGCAACAAGACAAGCCAACGACCACAAGTGACTTCCAAAAATTAAGCTTTATCTCTTCAACGGGCGATTTTTGAAAGATCACTATAAAAGGCCGAGGAAGGACTACGAGAGAAGGTGACGAGAACCACAAACATTCAAGCATTTATTAGAATCAGTAAACTCAAATATTCTCAAGTCATTAAACGCTCAATCCTCAAGCCTACACTACAAAGAACATCAATCCAACACTAACTCGTGAAGGAAAGATAACTTCAATCGGTTGAAGAGGAAATTATCAAGAATCAAGGGGTCTACATTCCACGAAGGATTGTAGGAAGGTTCAAGGTCGAACCAAGTCTTGAGCTTTTGGAGGGCTTCGTGATCAAATCCAAAGAGCTTGATCAAGTGGGTTGTAGTAGCAAAAGCGCAACTGCCTGCTGTGAAGAAGTCGAGTCGCACGCCACGGTGAGTGATCAAGGCGTCTCAGATCGAGTCCCAAAGGATCAAGTCATTTTGTGTGATCAAGACTTGTATACGGATCATACCACTTTGTATCTTCGATCAATACCTAGTGGATTCCTCCAGGAGTTGGAGAAGAGAGGAGTAGAAGAATTACCCCATCTTGAACCTCTATAAAAATCTTATTGTGTCATTTACATTTCGGCACTTTAATTCTTGCATCATATTTGTTTAATTCTCACGACATATTTGCTATCCATTAGATAACCTCTAAGTACTAAATCAAGCTCTAAAACTCTACTTAATCAAACTTAAGGGTGTTAAGTCTTCCGCTGAAAAACAAACCACAAAGTTGAGTTAATTTAGACTTAACCAATAACATTTTGATGGGTGGGTCTTTGAACTAATTCCCATACTTTATTTCTTTCAAACCGATTGACTCTTCTTGCATAGCTTGAATCCAATGTTTGTCATCTAATGCTTGTGACACATCTTTAGGCTCTATTTGTGAGATAAAGCATGTGAACATAGCTTCTTGTTGAGTTCTGGATCTTGTTTTGACACCTTCTCTTATATCTCCAATGACTAGTTTCGTGGATGGTCTCTCGGCCATCTTACATCGAGGTTGGAGTAAGTTAGTGGATTGATCGTCTTGCTGACTATGTTGCTTTGATCAACTCTCTCGTCATCACTTAGCTGCAGATTTTCCAATTGTTTTTGAGACTCACTATCTCATCTTCACCGGGGTTTATAATTCCGCTTTCAAAGATAGGGACTCTTTCGCATGGTTGGTTGATTGACTTATCGGTGACTCTTCAATGTCTTCTCCATTTACATTTGGCTCATCAAACACCACATGAATGGATTCCTCTCGTAACCATAGTCCTCTTGTTGAGTACTCTTGTAGGCTTTGTTTTCATTTGAGTATCCCAAGAAGATACCTTCATTAGCTTTAGCATCAAAAGCCTTCAAATTATCTTTGCCATTGTTATGGATGAAGCATTTACATCCAAATATTCTAATATATGCAACATTTGGTTTTCTTCTGTCATATGTCCGGAACAACCACTATCCATGTACCAGGTTCCTTCGCACCGAAATTCTTGGACCTCGCAAACAAGAAAATTAAGTTTTAGGTACCCATACTTGTGCGGGTCTGGGGGTTAGTATTGTAAGATGATCCAACCAAACTATAGCCAAATGGTTTGACTCTAAGGGGTTGCCATCTATCGGTGCCATAATCATAATTAATTTTGGCAAATTGCTTGGGGATTCTAGGTTCATACAATGTCTCTTTTGTGTCAGTATGCCTGTATATGTGTTTTAGCAATTGCCTTCTTTGGGTAGTTGTGATATCTCCGAGTGTAGTGCCTAGGTGCATATGTGTGCGATGAAAGCTCTTATACCTTTGAAATGTCCTTTTTTGAGTTCTAGGCCTTTGCCATTTGGCTTATATTCCATAGGTCTTTCTTTGATAGTTCACATTATTCCAATCGGCTTGGCTTGGGTATTTTCTACCATTCCCTTCATATGTATTTCTTTTATAGAACTTCTGGGGTTTTGGTAGCTCTGTTTCTTCTTTACTGAGTATTTCTGTTTGGAGTTTCTTGAGGAACTCGGTGGATTTCTTCTCACTGTCCTCTCGTACACTCAACTGTTGTTTTTTCCTTTTCCTTTATAACCAAGGCCAGTTTGCTTGTAATTGTACTTTGGAATAAGTGTATGTGCACCATTTGGAGTTTTGGATTTTTGAGATACTTCATTGCTAGAAGATCCTTTTTCCAAAATCACTTTTGGAGCTTGACATGGCACAGAGGAATTAAATCCTAAGCCTGTCTTGTCTCCACATTCTCTTTGACTCATAATAAGATCATCCAATGATTTAGATGCTTTAGTGAATGAGGCAATCACATTTTTGAGGTCATTTTCCCTCTTTTCTATAGCGACTATTTCTGCTTATTAGCTTAGCATTTTCGAGTCTTTAAACTTTCATTCTCATCGCCTATTTGACTTAGAGTACTCATCTCCTTAGTTTGTGAGTTTTGGCTTTTGAGTAGATGTTTTCCTCATTTAGTAGTGTGTGTGAGGATTTAATGTGTTCAAAATCTTTCATCATTTTGCCTAATGAATCATAAAGATCGAGTGGGTGATGAAGTGTGTGTGTCACGATCACTATCACTAGAACGAGTGTGATGAGTTAGAGTGTACCTCATCTTCTTGGTCGGGTTGATCTTGTTCCTTGGCCATCAAACGGATCAAGGCTTCTTCTTCGAGTCACTTGAGTAGTCGGCTTCACTACTCTCTAAATTAGTTGTGTCTCTTGACTTATTTGTCTGATCTGCAGCCAACATTGCCTTTTTCTTTTCTTGTCTTCTTTCTCTCAAGACCTTTCTTTCTTCTTCATTCTGTATTTGTTGACTACGAGGATATGGGCAATCAATGGCATAGTGACCTGGTTGCCTACAGTTCAAAGATAGATTTTCAACCTTTTGATCGGCTCTATCCATTCTTGGATTTTCACTTTGATATTGACTTTTTGATGCTCTGTTCTCTTGGTTGGCCTATCTTCCCTTGACTTTGAGGGAGCCGAGTGTCTTCCGGAGGATTCGCCCTTGCCTCTCTTGTAGTTCTTATTGAAGAACTTGTTAAACCTTTTAACCATCGGGCTATTTCTTTTTGGTCAATGACCTCTTTGACCTCGACTCTCTTTCCATCCTTAACAAGAGCGGCTATTTTGGGGTGCATTTGTCTCTTCCTGGTCTTTTCTTTTGAGCTCAAATTCGTAGGCTTTGAGATCCGAGAATAGCTCATGGTTGGATGTCTTGGATAGGTCCATGGAGTGTCTCATGGCCATGACTTTCATATCCCACTCGGTTGGGAGACTTCTTAGAATCTTCATACGATTTCTTTCGTGTATATTCTTTTCCAAGTGCGATAGATAGCGTTGGTAATTTCGTGAACCGATCATCCAGTTGATCCGGGGTCTCTCTGCGATCATTTTGAAATTTTCAAATTTCTGTATGACCATTGATAATTTATTTTCCTTGATTTGCTCGAGCCTTCACAAATCAATGTTAGCTTGTCCCAAATTTCTTTAGCCGTTTTGCATGATTTGACTTTATTGAACATGGCTTTGTCAAGGTTTTGTAAAGAATGTCCTTGGCCACATTGTCCAAGTTATATCTTTTTCTGTCATCATTTGTCCATTTAGCTCTTGTTTTTCAACCATGACTGGTGCGGGAGCAACATCCTCTTCACCTTGATTTGCACTCTCCTTACAATTTGTGTTCACTTTTAAAATTTGCAGTGGTCCATCCTCTATCACTATCCACATCTCATCATGTAATCTTTGATAGATGAGCCTGCATGCGAATTTTCCAATCATCAAATTCTTCAATTGTGAACATAGGGATGCGTGTCAAATTTCCTTCCATGATAATAACTTTTAATGATAAAAAGAGTTTTGAAGAACTTAAGTACTAAAAAAAGGACTTTGAAAAATTTGGAGATCTAGTTCAAGAACTAGTGCGGAAGGCTCAATGAACCAACTTGCTCCGATACCACTTGTAGGTCCCAAGGGGTGTGAATGTAAGGTTTAGAATGGGGGGTTGAATAAACCTTACCAACTTTTTGATTTAGTCCTTTTAAATAATCGAGTTAATACTTCACAATTTGAGTCCTTGATGGACAACTAAGTTAGTTAATCAACAGAGTTAGTTACTCAACAGACTTGGTCGATTTGTTGATAGAATAACTCATTTGTTTTGACTAAAGACTTAACTCGATTGTGATTTGTTTTTTGAGAAGACTTTACACCCTTAAATTTGGTTTAGTACTTAGAGATTATCAAGTGGATAGCAATTTTATCGGCAAAGTTAAATAAATAAGATGCAGGAATTAAAGTCTTTGAAATGTAAATGACACGATAAGTTTTTATAGAGGTTCGAAGATGGGGTAATTCTTCTACTCCTCTCTTCTCCAACTCCGGAGGAATCCACTAGGTATTGATCAAGATACTGAGTGGTAGGTAATCCATATACAAGTCTTGATCACACGGTGACTCGATCCTTTGGGACTCGATCCGGAGATGCCTTGTCACGGTGGTGGCTTCTCGCACGACTCAGCCTTCTTCACAGGGCGAGTTGCATTGCTACTACAACCCACTTGCTCAAGATCTTTGGATTTGATCACGAAGCCCTCCAAAAACTTGAGACGGTTCGACCTTGAACCTTCCTACAATCCTCCGTGGAATGTAGACCCCTTGATTCTTCAACAATTTCCTTTTCAACCGATTGAAGTTATCTTTCCTCCACAGTGAGTGTTGGATTGATTTTCTTCGTAATGTAGGCTTGAGGATTAGTCTTGAATGATTTGAGAATATTTTTGGTTACTGATTCAAATGTTTGCTTGAATGTTCATGGTTTAGGTAACCTTCTCTCGAGTCATTCCTCGGCCTTTTATAGTGATCTTTCAAAAATCGCCCGTTGAAGAGATAGGCTTATTTTTGAAAGTCACTTGTGGTCGTTGGCTTGTCTTGTTGCACTCCTTGGAATTGCCACTTCCTCGTATGAATTGTTCTTGACTTTTCGTAGTTTACATCGTCATGGTGCGAGTGCTTCCCATTGGTTCATTCCTTTTGCACGCTTCGAGACCGAGCACTTCGAGAAAGGTAGTATGGAGGTATTACTTGTTTAAGTAATTCCCTTGATTTCGTGCAACGGATCTCTTCCGATTATCTCGACTTGATCCGCATTTCCTTGCTTTCCCAGGTGACTTAGAGTCGCCTTCCAATCATGGATGACTCTTCTGTCACTTCAACTTGAGACTTGGCTATCTTGAGTTGACTTGACCGATACTCTACTCACCGCATCTCATCTCGCTGCTCCTTGATCGAGTTCCGTCTTCTCTTCTTTGCCATACTCATTTGTCTTTGCAATGAGTCTTCCTTCTAGTCTCCGGTTGTCTTCTTGCATGTTTAGGCATAGACTTAACTAACCTTGACCAGCCCTATTTATTACAATGCAGTTTACAACGAAAATGGGGTGCCAACTTCCTATTCTAAGTTTTACATGGCATTCATCAAAATCTAAACAATAAATTTCCCAACACAATGAGATTATATATCTCGGTGCTCTTTGAGCTAGCCAAAGACTAGTCAAAATTGACTTGGTCCACTAGGGTGCACCATAAGGAGCTTCACTTGATTATTCCTTACTATTGGTGAAGTTTTATATAAGGTAGCTAATTTTGCTCCTTGTTTCCTATGTGGGATGTGTCTCTTCACATTTCCACCCTTTTACATTTCCAAATAAAATGCTTTTAAGTGGCTTACTTTATACATTTATTTCTTATTTACTCGATATTGGTTTTGAGAAATTCAAAATACTAACTCATCTACCCGCAGTGTAGATTACATTTATCTCATTTATTTCATTCAATAAATAAATGAACCCACTTAATTAATTGGTCAAAATTGGGCCATACCCAATTTTTCATAAACCAATTTCAATAAAAGCAACAAACATTCATATGCGAGGAGACTAAAACACTTCCTCCAAGAGGAGACAAGACACTCCCTAAGCGAGACCACCAACTACAACACACAAACACACAAAGGACCGGAGCAATCACCATGCATAGTAAGATAGTCACAACTGATCCACCTATGGGCTTCGCTGCTTAACTGGGGACTACAAGAAAAGAAGGAAAAAACAAGAAACTCCACGCCCCCGCCCCTCCACAAAAAAACCTAAAAACCAAACTAATCTGGAAAGAAAAATAAAACAAGAAGAAAACAAAAAAAATTAAAACTCATCAACAAAAGGCAAAACAAAATGAAGCAAAGGTTGGAACAAAAGTTGAAATAAACAAATACCAAAAGACAACATCTCCCTCTCACTACACTAGCCCCAAAACGCCTTCACCGCCAACCCTGCCAACCCTCATCCCCCAACCCTCACTACAGATCCACCAAGCTACCACCCGAACCACCGTCCACATCTCTGCAAATCGATTCAAAACACGATCAATCAAACTAACAAGACTTTGAGGGCTTAAAAACGTGCAAGTGGGGCCAAAAATTGAGACAAGAAGAAATTGTCGATCGGGGCTATCCCAAATAGGCTTTTACTTGGGCTTTCTATCTGCGTCGCCACTCATAAGCTTCCCACACCTGGAAGTGGCTTTCATGCCTTCTCCATACTCGAACCCAGGACATCTATGCTTAAGTATTGAGTTCTTACAGTGTGAATACCACCAATTGGGCAGTTATACTCACAATCTAAGAACTGAGGATTTAGCCTGAGGTCTTGGGTTCGAGTATGGAGAAAGACATGAAACTCACTTCCAGTGTTGGGATGCTTATGAGTGGCGACACGGATAGAAAGCCCAAAGGGAAAACCCAAAAAAAAAGTCCATTTGGGATAGCCCCCGGTCGATTACAAAAACGAATCTGGATCTAGATCTGGCCAAAGATATCCATCATTGGTGGATCAAGCCAGAAGACAAAACTTGGGAGGGGATGAGATCAACGCCAACGTCGCACGGTCAAAGATCAAGGGGGCCAAAGCGGTTGGTGTGGGAGGGAAAGCGAGAACCGAAAGATGAGGAGGGATGAGAGTTTCCTAGAGTTGCTAGTTTGTTTTTACAACCCCGATGTCATAACTTAATTGTGCCAGAATTCTAATTAATTAATATTTGTGTTAAAACAAATTGTCCGAGAAGTTGTGTGCGAGTTAGACTTTAGCATTGAAAAAAATCACAAGATTACAATTGTAATCACAAGTGTAATAGTAAAACTTTGTGTATAAATATGTGGGAAATGAAATGAGATAGAACACACGACTTTCATTTCAAAACACAATTATTGCTTACTTTGCTTCCTTTATTGCTTTTGCCTACTTTATACTTTATACTAAATACAATATCATATCATATATATAAATATACGTATCATAAATATTAGATAGAAAATAGAGATCATTTACAATACATTATCAGCACGAGTTATTGCTCGAGAAAAGATTTGTATATTTCAGGTTTGAATTTATTGGTACTAATTTATTTTTATTTTCTTTGTAGA
The DNA here is from genome assembly GCA_016081115.2 of Rehmannia glutinosa. Classification (NCBI taxonomy): domain Eukaryota; kingdom Viridiplantae; phylum Streptophyta; class Magnoliopsida; order Lamiales; family Orobanchaceae; genus Rehmannia; species Rehmannia glutinosa. Next base: position 17,450 of record JABTTQ020003233.1, read on the forward strand.
AAAATGGGCGGAATCGAAAAGCAAAAATTTAGATCCTTGATACCACTGGCGATAATTATTTATCATGGTGTCTGGATGTTAAATTGCACCTTCAGGGTCAAGATCTGGCTAAAACATTGAAGCCTGTAAAAATTGAAGAGGTCGTGGTAAAAGATGAGGCAAACACAATGATATTTATTAGCAATCATCTATCTGATGATTTAAAAAATGAATATATACAAATTGGAAGGCATTCTGAGCTCTGGAAAAAGCTCAAAGATAGATTTGATCACACCAGAACCGTGATACTCATGCAGGCACAATATGACTGGCAACAACTGAGATTGAAGGACTTCAAGTATGTTGCCGACTATAATTCGGCATTATTTAAAATTGAGTCCCGACTGGCTCTTTGCGGGAAAAAATTATCTGAATATGATAAATTGGAGAAAATATTCTCCACTATGCATAAATCAAATATTGTGCTCCAATAGCAATATAGACAACGATAGTTTAAAACATATTCTGAATTAGTCTTGGTTCTTCTCATGGCAGAGAAAACCAATGAATTGATGTTAAGAAATCATGATTTGCAACCTTTTGGGTATAATGCAGTGCTTGAAGCACATGCTAACTCTGGTAGAGGAGGGGGCCAATTTAGAGGCCGTGAGTATAAACCCGAGCGAGGTGGCCGCAGGGGTCGTGGCCGTGGTGGTCCACATCAAAATACTTACAGATATGACTGTGGCGGTCGTAATTACTATAATCGAGATAATTATGATTATTCCTGCCAAAATGATTATACGGTCAAACAAGGGTATTATAATCAATCAAATCGTGATAAAGGAAAAATGCCAATGGAAAGAACTGGTGGTGATTTTGTAACATATGTGATATGATAGGACATTGGGCCAAAACATGTCGAACTGCCCAGCACCTGGTAAATCTATACCAGGAATCGAAGAAAAATAAAGGCAAAAGTGTTCAAACACGTGCCACTGAGGCAGTTGAGCCACCTACTACTAATGAGGCTTACACATCTGAAGTTATACGCGATTAAAATCCGCCCGGATCGCAAATCACTCGATATATCCGATTTTCTTGAGGATCAGGAGGCACAAGGTGTCGATTGGATAAATTAAAAATAGATTCATTATTTGTATGTTATTTCTCTCGGATGATATATTCCGAGATTAAGATTGTTGTACCCGTGTTTGTACTTGTTCAGGATGATACATTCTCGGTTTTAAGCTTTTAATATGAAATAATAAATTTATTTGTGTCTAATATTTTGATCATAAAATATTAGTAAATTTTTACCAAATCATTCACAAATTTTACATTCAAATTTTTCACATTATTTTTTCTCCTCCAACGGCTATATTAAATGGCTATGAACAGTAACTTTTATCTATAAATATACCAACATTCCATTCAATAAATTCACACATATTCTCTCATCTTTCTAAAAATTCTCATCTCTTTTATTCCAAAAATTCTTTAACTTAATCGTGGCATATCTCATCACAATGGTCCCCTTGTACACTATCATAGTTTTTGTTGGAGAATATCCTTTAGAGCATTTTTGGCTTATGATTAATTTTCTTGTCTTCATGGTTTATCCCTTGTTAGCGTGGGTAATTATTTTTAACATGTAATAGCTGGAAGATTATGTACGCATATGTTGTCAAATAAAATATTTTAAGTTTAAACTTTTGTTATGAATTAATGTTGTTATTTAGTTGTTTTACATTTCGATGAAAGAATTTTTTTGATAATCATATAATATTAATTTAATAATAATTATAACATTACACATGGGAAACCCGAGAAAAAAGACTATTGTCTACTTGATAGTGCAACAACACACTCAATATTAACAAATAAAGTATATTTCTCGAGTGTGAAATTGTGCAAGACACAAGTTACAACTAGATCTAGTCCGTTGAGATTATTAATGGCTCGATGAATGCAACTGATGGTATTGCCTAATGGTACAATCTCCCATATTGAAATCGCATTATTATCTAGTAGATCAAAAAGTAATCTACTAAAGTTTTAAGGATGTGTGTGATAATGGCTATCACTTGGAGACACTAAATGAAATAATAAATAGTGTATATGTATCAAATCCTATAAAATGGGGAAAATAATTACCCATGAGAAATTTAAAGCAACAACTTCTGGATTGTATTGTGTCCAAATTAAAGTTTTTGAATCCTACGCCACCATGCCTTGGAAGCTGGTGAATCCTGATATATTTGGGTTATGGCATGATCGCCTAAGACACCCAGAAACAACTATGATGCGTAGGATTATTGAACACACTAATGGACATCCATTAAAAGGCACGAAGATGCTAATGTCCAAAGATTATTTTTGTGAATCGTGTTCACAAGAAAAATTTATTACTAAACCCTTCCATGGAAAAGGTTGGTTTTGAATTAGCATCATTTTTACAAGTATTCATGGTGATATTTGTGGACCAATACATTCCGCTAGTAGACCATTTAGATATTTAATGGTCTTAGTAGATGCATCGTGTAGATGGTCACACATATGTTTATTATCTACTAGAAATATTGTATTTGCTCGATTACTAGCGCAAATTAAAACTCCGAGCACATTTCCATGATTATCCCATCAAGAATATAAGGATGGATAATGACGGAGAATTTACATCAAAAAGTTTTGATGAATATTGCGCAACACTGGGAATTAATGTTGAACATTCAGTAACACATGTTCATACTCAAAATAGATTGGCCGAATCCCTGATTAAACGAGTTCAAATAATTGCTCGTACATTATTAATGAGATCAAAGTTTACTAGTGCAGCATGGGGGCATGCAGTATTTCATGCATCAGCGCTTATTAGATTACGCCCCACTACTTATCATATACACTCCCCAATGCAATTAACTCTTAGTTTTGAGCCAAATATTTTGCACCTACGCACATTCGGGTGTAATGTTCAGGTGTCGATTCCACCTCCTCATAGGACAAAAATGGATCCACAACGTAGACTTGGTATATATGTTGGATTTGATTCTCAGTTAATTATTTGATATTTAGAACCAATGATGAGAGATTTATTTACCGCTAGATTTGTGGATTGTCATTTTGATGAGACAATATTTCCATCAATGGGAAGGGATAAAGATATTTTAGATAAATAAAAACCAGTTGAGAGTATCTCCTGGAATGAACAAAGCTTATCCCATTTAGATCCACGTACTTCTGAATGTGAAAGTGATGTGAATAGAATCGTTCATTTGCAAAATATTTCTAATAGACTTCCTTATGCATTTAACGATGCTAGTAAAGTCACGAAGTCTCATATTCCAGCTGCAAATGCTCCAGCCATGATTATTGTTCCAGATGAAAATAAGAAAATGAATGATGATATCCCACAACAAAAACGTAGTAGACCTATTGGCTCAAAAGATACTATTCATCGAAAAAGAAAGGGGAGAATTGATACTAATGAGCATGCTCCTGACGAATCTGTAGAACCTAATATCTCGGAAAATGTACAAGTCAAAAATTCTAATAGCATCGAGAATCCCATGTGCTATAGTAATGAAATATGGGATCGAAATGAAATAATTATTGATGATAAATTTACATTCTCGGTTGCTCAAGAAATTTTAAATGATGAGTATGATTGTGAACCACGTTCTCTAATGGAATGTCGTCAAAGGCCTAATTGACCTATGTGGTAAGAAACAATAAAATCTGAATTAGCTTCCCTAGAAAAACGAAATGTATTTGGACAAATTACTCGAACTCCAAACAATGTCAAACCCATTGGATACAAGTGGGTATTTGTTCGAATGAGAAATGTAAAAAAAATAATGTCATGAGATATAAAGCCCGACTGGTGGCTCAAGGATTCTCCCAGAGACCTGTGATAGATTATGATGAAACATATTTACCTGTGAGGGATACAATCACTTTTCATTTCTTATCAGTATGGTTGTCCATGAGAATTTAGACATGCGTCTAATTGACGTAATAACGACATATCAATATGATTCATTAGATTATGATATTTATATGAAAATTCCGGATGGATATAAAATGCCAAAATCGATACTTCCGTGAATTATACTTGATCAAATTGCAAAGATCGTTGTAAGGATTAAAGTAATCCGGTCGCATGTGGTATCATAGACTTAAGGAATACCTTTCTAAGGAAGGTTATAAAAATAATAACATTTGCCCATGTGTTTTTATTAAAAGATCGGATATCGATTTGCTACCATTGTTGTATTTGTCGATGACATGAATTTGATTGGCACTCTGAAGAATTATCCGATCTTCTTGAATATCTAAAGAAAGAGTTTGAGGTGAAAGACCTTGGAAAAACTAAACTTTGTCTTGGTTTTGAGTTAGAGCATAAAGATAACGGGATATTTGTCCACCAATCTGCTAACACTAAATGGATACTCAAACGACTTAATATGGACAAGGCTCATCCCTTGAGTACCCCTGTGGTTGTGCGTAGTTTAGATCCCGAGAAAGATCCATTAAGACCAAAATAATCTGATGAAGATATTTTAGGTCTGAAGTGCCTTACCTTAATGCTATTGGAGCATTAATGTATCTAGCACAATGTACTCAACTCGATATTTCTTTTTTGGCAAAATCTACTTGCACGATACATTTCGAGCCAACTCGAAGATACTGGAATGGTATTAAACATATTTTTCGATATCGGAGTGGTACTACAGATTTGGAATTATTCTACTCCAAGGAATCCACTAACTCTGGATTAGTGGGTTATGCTGATGCTAGATATAGATCTGATCCGCACAAAGCTCGATCACAAACTGGTTACTTATTTTGCTATAAAGGTACAACTATATCATGGCGATCTACCAAACAAACATTAGTTGCTACTTCTTCCAATCACTCTGAAATCATTGTTCTTCATGAAGCTGGCAAAGAGTGCGTTTGGTTAAGATCAGTTATAGCTCATATACAAAATGCTTGTCAGTTGAAACCAGTTACAGACACTACTACTATTATTTATAAGGATAATATAGCATGCATAGCACAAGTAAGAGGTGGTTACATAAAAGGTGATAGGACCAAGCATATCTCTCCAAAGTTTTTCCACACACATGAACTCCAGAAAAATGGAGATGTAGATATTTAGCAGATTCGCTCATGTCACAATCTTGCCGATTTGTTTACAAAATCCTTACCAACGTCTACATTTGAGAAGTTGGTTTACGACATCGGAATGAGAAGAGTCCATACGAAGAAAGATTGATGGATCAAGTATGCAACTAATATTCTTCATTTCGGGGGACCAAATATATGTACGTTGTGCTCTTTTTCCCGCCCATGCGATTTTATCCCATTGGGTTTTTCCAAACTTAAGGTTTAATGAGACATCTTATGCACAATGTCCGAATTTGAGAATGAACTATTTTTCCCTTATGTCCGATTTTTCCCGAGGGGTTTTTCTAGCTTGAGGTTTTTAATGGGCATACTCATCCAAACACACAACAATGTTATATCTAAGGGGGAGTGTTACGACAAATTGTCCGACAAGTTGTCTGCGAGTTGGATTTTAGCATTAAAAAAATCACAAGATTACAATTGTAATCACAAGTGTAATAGTAAAACATTTTGTATAAATATGTGGGAAATGAAATGAGATAGAACACACGGCTTTCATTGCAAAACACAATTATTGCTTACTTTGCTTCCTTTATTGCTTTTGCCTACTTTATACTCTATATTAATTACAATATAATACCATATATATAAATATATGTATCATAAATATTAGATATAAAATAGAGATCATTTACAACAATTTGAAGATTGTAATGTTTGTTTTGATTATCCTTTTTCTATCTTAATCTGACTTAAGTGATGGATGTTTTTTCCGGAACAACTCCAACATCCCAAATGACTTGTTTTGTTGGATCAATAATCCCACTTAGTAGTTGACATCCAATTTAATTTGTCATGCCACATAAAAAATAATGACCATTTACACATTCATATTTCACATAATGGTAATGGGCCAAAATAACCATTTCTATAATAAAAAAAAATAAAAACTAGCCATCTTGTTAAACAAATGTGTTTTAGCCATTTTGGTAGAACAAAAGACATTCATACCCTTCTAGTATATTTGTTTGATATTTGGTCTATTTCTCTCTCATGCACTTATCTCTATCTATATATATATATCCTCTTACTCTCTCTTTCAGACTTTTTAGAAAAATTGAATCTGTATTTTTTATTTTTGTATATGCAATATTGGTGTTGAATTGTAGATAACAAAAAGATGATTAATTTGATATATTATACATGCAAAATGAATTTGAAACGAAAAAGTTACGTGAATTCAAAGTTTTTTGAATAAAAACAAAATAACTGAGTTGTGAGAGTAGACTGAAATATATCGAGTTACATAACTCGATATCTAGTTATGATTACTCGATATCCTGTTATATAACTGGTTGGATCATAACAATGTTTTTTTTACTACATCTCCATATCGAGTTACATAACTCGATATCGAGATATGTAACTGGATATCGAGATATGTAACTGGATATTTAGTTACATAATTGAATCTCACATCGCCATCTTCATTCATCCCAAACACCATTAACGCGACATCAAGCTTTTCAACACAAATCCAAATTGTCTAAACTCTAAAAATTCTACAAATCTAACAACAAATCATAACCTAAACAACTATAACTAACTAAATCAACAAGAATTATGAAATTAAAGGTATTGAATGAAGTGAGATACGATCGCTAAGAATCCATTTTTGCAAGTCGCTGGAATAGGATTTTGTTCCCAAGTTTTGAATGTCGAGTTATAAGGATGCGTGTATGACTCGAAAGAGTGTAAATTGGCTTAAGGGGCAATTTTGAAATTTCACATGTCAAAATGGCTAAAAAACATGTGTTTCAAATAGATGGCTAAAAATATTTTAGTTTGATGGTAATGGCTAAAAAAACCTAGGCAGTACTCTTTCACGTATTACCACTAAAAAATAGATTGTTAGACTGTTTTTGCAACTTCTCATTATTCAACTACTAAATTCTAAGTGCTAGTTTCTCATTTACAAAGAAACCAAAGCAAAATTTGAACAGTTAATTTCTTCATAACTTGTAATCCAATAATACTTAATTTGGTTTAATCTCATCTGTATCACCTTAACTTATGTTAGGATTAATAGTAGCTTCTTGATTAACAATCTAGTGAATTGAAAACAAAAATTCACTTTTCACCTTCTTTATTGTTTTTATTTTTTTAATAAATCTTTGCTCATTAGCAGTGTTCTAAAAATCGCTAGGCGCTAGTCGGGCGGTAGATTGGGGTCTAGCGCCTAGGCGGAGCCTGGGCGGGATTAGGCGGGACCTGAGCGGCATTAGGCGGGATCTAATTTGAAAAATAACGAAAAGCGGATTTGCAGGTGACTAATCGGAATTTGGCAAGGGTCTTTTAGAACAGTGCTCATTAGAGTTAGTAATATCAAAAATGAAAAAAAATTGTTGGTCAATCCACTATATTAAGAAAAAGAACAAAAAAAGGAAAAAAAAAAAAAAAACAATAGAATCGCTTTTAAGGCGTGAAACAATTTTAGCGAACCTTCCAATTAATTTGCATGGGTTGCTGAGGATAGACTAAAAGCAGGCCCCATATTGCTATAATCTATTGACTATTAATCCCTACCAGATTATGTATATATAATTTGTGATTAATATATATTAGAATAATGTTTCTTTTTTATTAACAAAATTTTATTACGAAAACAAAATAAAATATCTTACTCAGATTCACTGCTGCTATGTCGCGTTTTCACACAGACCTTTTCACATTCATTTGTTTGCGATTAATTGTGCGCATATAAATTTATATATAAATAGTGCTCTGCGGTTGAGGAAATAAAAAATAAATAAAAAAAATAAATTAACGCTCCAACGACTCAACATCTGACTTTTCTGATGCCAACGTTGTAAAATCTCGAATACCTTGCATTCTCATTTCTCCCTCTTTCTAGAGAGACCATTTTTCTTGATTTTAATGTGGGTGTGAATTACTTAGGTTTTCAATCATAGCTTTCAGTGAAAATCATAAAGGTAAAGGAACCCACTGTTTTTTTGTCTTTTTCTTTTTTAACGAATTACTTCTTTTTCAAGAATATGTGGAATTATGTGAATTGTGTTGGTGTTCTTTTATGAGTTCTTGATTGCATGAATTCATCATTTTTTGGAATTTTACTTGTTATTGGGTCGTATGAACAATTGATAATTCGTTTCGGTGTTCTTCTTTTAACATGTATAGGTTTCGTCCTGAAATTTCTTTCTTTCTTGAGTTCATTCTTGATGTTCTAGGTGGTAATAGTTTCACTTTATTGAACTTGCTTGAATCTTGATTCTTGCTCAGGTTATTATTTTCCTGAATTCTCTTTTGTATTTTTGGTCACTTGACTTTGATTTCACGTTTCTTGTCACTTCAGCTAGTGTAAATTACTTTAAAAGGGTTTACTAGAGAGTGGATTCATCTGTTTGCTGTTTCTTATAGTTAGCTTTGTTACCGAACTCGTGTAAATTTCTAGATTTTGTGTTTGGCTTGGGAACATTCGATTGAATTTTTTTTTGGAGTTATGCACCATTTATATTGTTGTAATGTGTTGAATTTTTGGTGAAATTCATTTTATTGATCATTTTTGTGTCACTTTTTTGGCTGTGATTATTGCAATTTACTATTTTGTGGTTTAATACGGTATGACTCGGTTAATATGAAATTCAGTGATTGAGTGTCATAGCCAAAAGCATCTCATCAGAATTGACTAGTTCTACTTACGAAGATTATGCGGACTGCAAAAGGTTGTTAATATTGGTCAATTTGTTTTTGTGTGTCCTTTTTGTTACGAAGAAACATGTTTTGTATTTCTTTTAACCTTGAATTATTCTGACAACTTTAGCATGTGAAGTAAAATAAGACTACGTGCAGCTGAAAATCTTGGACAAAAGGAATATTTACAATATCTTGTACCATACCCGAGCATTTCTAACTCGTGATAGCTCTTTGTGTCTTAACGCATATATGATTTCTTTCTTATTTTATCTCTAACGTCACCCAGCCTATTTTTTTTATTTATATATAGAAAGTGTAACTACCGTGTGATTCGTATCTACCAGCTTCATTAATTTGGGACCCATACACACTCAAATCATATCTTATTCAATTTGCAGTGGTTGGTCAGACTCGTCACACAAGTCTTACAAGAAGTGGCAGTATTTCTCAGGTCAAGGGAGGAGTTGGAATGGAAAAATTTCATTATTTTGGAAACTGCTGACCTGGATGCACTGAATTTGTGTCTTCTTTGGGACTTCGATCCAAAAGGCAATGTATTCTGGTGATAGTTCTGCCAATGACCAAAATGATGTTGAGACTCGGAGACAAAACAGGTAACTGATTAATCAGCTTTTGAGGAGGGTGGTATTAATGTTTTATGCCTTAAAATTCTTCAAGCCAATATTCCTTTGCTCACAGGCACAACTTAGAAGCAACTTCTGTAACGAAAAATGTGAAGGGAAGAGAAAATATGATCCACACTCAAGACCAAGAAACTATGGTACTGGTTTTGTTTAGAAGATAGACATTGGTATCATTTTAAAAGTCTACATGGAAATGAAAATGCTTTGTAGGAACTTTATTCACGAGCTAGAGCACAAGAGAAGGAAATTCAATATCTTAGAGAACAAATCGCTCTTGCCAGTATTAGAGTAAGAATATGCATTTAGGCTATAGTATTTTGTATACTTGTGTATCTTTTTCACACGGCTTATACTGTTGTATATGATCGTAGGAATCACAGATGTTGAATGAAAAATATACACTTGAAAGGAAATTCTCTGAGTTACGGATGGTTCGTATATATATGTCCTCTTTAATTTGCCTTCATTTTAGTTTAAGTAACCCCTTGTTCGTTGCTTTTTTTTAATTTCTCATTGTAACATAGCTTAATAAATGAAAACTTATTTCGGTTGTAGGCTCTAGATGAGAAGCAAAGTGAGGTTATAACTTCTGCTTCAAACGAGTTGGTACGGAGGAAAGGTGATCTTGAAGTAAATTTGAACTTGCTTAATGAATTAAAGGTAAATACTTGGTTGGACCCACACTTTCTCTCTGTCTTCGTCCTACCATTGCTAACTAGTCATGGCTTATGTTTAGATCAAATACAACTCACTGCCAGCTACAATTTTTTTTTAAGACAGACAAATTTGTATGCCTTTATTTTTGTACTAATTGTATTAAGAGAGTATGATTGACTGAGATCTAGGATAATTAGGGACAGAGAGCCTCATTAGACAGGATTCCCACATTCCAGGTCAGCTAGAGCTTAAATGCAGGGCTAGGTTAATGCCATGAGTGAGTATCAGGTTTATAACTTGAAAATCAATCGATTACATTAAGGTCTTCAACTTAAAAGGGAAAAGAATCAGTAGAAGTTCTCTCGATCAACTACACTTTTACTTCAGGTACGGGAGTTCATCAAAGCTCTTAAAACAGTTATGTTTCATTCCGAATCGGAAATCTTCTAATACATTTATGTTTCTTGCTGACTCTGAAATCTCAATCTAATGCGACACGAGATCAATTTCATGGGAGTTATTTATTGAAAGTGAAGACATGAAAGAATATTGTGGAGTCATCAAGAATCAGATCTTCTAATCTCAAGTTGTTAAATAAATAAATCCTCCATTTTGTATCTCGTTGGCTGATTGTTTCATTAAATCGCATCACTTCAAAGTGTTTCCCCTATTGACTCAAATAAGGTGCTTAAGCAAATATCCTATCCTTTACTGCGCTGCTATACTCCATTTGAGTGAGGAAGAAGGGCAACTATGACAACATTTTGGCTTTTTGGTGAAAAGTTGCATATTAAATGAGAGAATATTGATGCATAATCTGTGATTTTTACTTCAACTGACCTCCTACTATTGTCACATGTGGTTTTTCCTCTATTTGTCATTATTTTACAATCAATGTTCCAAAGGGAAAAAGTAGTTAGAACGATTAATCTTTAATGCTCTGCCTACCGTCATTTTCTTTTCTTTTAGCAAGAAGCAACAAGCGGGTAAAACAGCTAAATTATGCTGATGGAAGAACAATTTGCAGCAAACTTTCAGTATAATGAAAGAGAAATTTGTGGGAATACATGATGATTGTTAGTCATGATACATGAGATTGCCCTCACTCCTTTATTTTTAGAGGAAAACATTTGTTGCCATCCGAACTATTCGAGTTTTTCGACTTTGTCTCCTGAAATTTTTTTGGGGGCAATTTGCCTCCTAAAGTCCACGGGTTTCCCAATTGCCTCCTTCGACTCACTTTTGATGGAAAATTCAATTGGAATCCCATCACATGCACATCATTGGAATCCAAATTGCCACTTTAAGAATCCAGAATGCACATCATGTGATGGGATTCCGGTTGAATTTTCCACCAAAAGTGAGTTGGACGAGGCAATTTATAAAAACTTGTGGACTTTAGGAGGTAAAGTGTCCCAAAAAAATGTTGTAGGTTTCAAAATCGAAAAACTTGAACAGTTCGGATGGCAAAAAATATTTTGCTCTTATTTTATTTTATTTTCTCTAAGAGATGGGTTCGATTTGGCGGCGATATGTATGTTAGGGCTTTGCTTACTGAACTTGTGTGTTATCTGTGCTTTTAACTCTGATGGGAGAAGTTTAATTCCATTTTGTTCTTTGTGATTGGGTTTCAGAAGTACATTGGAACAACATAATCATATTTGAGTATCAGAGTTATGGCTTATTCTTTTTGCATATGGAATCATCTATACTCCCGTACAATGTATCTAAGTGTATATTGGGTACTTTTGCTTCTCTGCCATCACTTCGTTAGAAGTAAAAAGTGTTTGTTCATATTTGATGAAGTTATGATTTGAAGAGAATAATATTTGTCCATATAGTATACCGATCTCTACAACTTCAAAACTATCCACTTTTATAGTAGTTCAATTGCGTTTGTAATAATGACCAAATCCTTCAAAAGTTTACCTGAATTAAGATCTCCGAGGTTTGAGCTTTGGCAGTGCAAATGAATGTTTAGTTTCTCAACTCACATTCGCATTTTCCTTCTTTCATCTGTTTGTGCACTTAAGTGACCATCTCTTTTCCTTCAATAAATTGTACATTTCCCTTCCTCTCTCTGTTGTTTTGTTTTAAATGGTTTTTATTCTATGAAAAATGAAATTAAATTGTTTCTCAATGTAATATCTGGAATTATGGTTATATTGAACTATCCTCCTTTGGTCAATCGTTTACTTTCCCCATTCCTCATACATTATCCTCCTCTGGATTATTCATATTAGCTTTCACATGGGATCCAGGTTGCAGAGGATGAGAAACATATCTTCACGTCATCTATGCTAGGGATATTGGCTGAATATGGTGCTTTGCCTCATGTTACCAATGCTTCTGCCCTAACCAACAGCATCAAGGTGTGAAGTTTATTACATTGGTGATGTTTTAACTCTGTACTTGCATAGTTATAATATAAACAATACTTCAGATTTTTGTATGAGTTATATGATTTGTTCCAATCTACTAGTTTGCCATTCAGCTGCCTTTCTGAATCTAGAGAAGTGTATGTTTCATTCCTTGTGGCTGTATCATTGTTATGTTCTTTTGTCTTGTTATTATTAACTTTTCCGTGTTTGTTCTTCTTTTCACCCTGTATCACTAATATTAACTAGGGCTTGGAATTTTATCTTTCAGTTCAGCTATCTTTATTTTTTCTCCATCAATGTGCCACTGTTGTTGAGCTGCCTTTTGAAACATAGTTTGTGAAGTATTTTATTCCTAACTGGAAATGGATGTGAACTAACGCCTCGAATTTGTATATTACCATACTATTCAACCAAATTTTGATTTCATAATTAGAAAGTCTTCTAATTTGGGAAAAAACTCTGACCTTCACTAAGTATGCTGACATAAATATAATGATATCTGTTTGGATGTGGCCTGTGGTGGAGTGAAAGTTAACATGGGGATTGTTATCATTATTTCTGTACATTAGCTTTACTTTTGCTCAGTAAGCAGATTCTCTCTCTCTCTCTCTCTCTCTCTCTCTCTCTCTCTCTCTCTCCTCTACTAATTCTACTGTTTTTATTTTCTTAAGCTTCAACCATTTAGTGGTAATGAAATTCTTGAATGAAGTCTGTGCTCAACTTTTTTGGAAATAATATTTTTGCTCTTCTATTGTTTTGCAGCATTTACATGATCAACTGCAGTTGAAGATAAGAGCTTCACATGTAAGCTTGTATAATTTCTATAATGGCATCAAGAATCATTAGATATATTCAGTAACTTCCTTCTTTGTTTCCTTTCAATGCTTGTATTGGATTATTTTTTATCATAGGATTAGATCTATGGGACGACACAACACATTTTCTGTTTGTGTTTTGCTGTTTTACCTATTCGTTGTATATCCTGACCAATCTGTGATATTCTGAACATGCATATAATGAGAGGAATAAAGTATGTATATGCTTCAGATTTAACAATAATAATATTAAGTGCTCCGCATGAGCTAATCCATGTATATCTATCTATACTCAATAATGCAACAAAGGAATGTGTGTATTATATCAATATGCACTTCTCTCTAAATATGGATAGTGTTCCACATATGTGCAAAAATTAAATTAAGAAATTGATTGCCTTCTTAAGAATATGGGTCGTTTGGTTTTGTACTCTGCTTTTCTTGGAATTTTTATTTATAAAATCGTGCCTAGTTGAGCTTGTTTGGGCAACTTGGAGCAAGAATCATCCAGAGTCTGATTAGTAATTAATTCATCACAGATCCTTTCTATGTTTTAATTTTTGATCTTGTTTTGAATGTCTTGTTTGATTTCTGTGATCTATTCAGCATAATACTGAGTTCAGTGGTAAAGTGCATTGATAAGTCACACTTTCATTACATTGAGGCAGAATTGGTCTGACTATTACATACACAGTTGAGTTTTATGGTATATTACGTTCTGTATATCACCGTGGACAATCATATAACTATCAACTATGAAAAGGTTTTCCATACTAGCAGATGACTTATGTGAAGAAATACATTGACTTTTTTCTTTACTCTGCTTGTTTGATTATAGATATTTATTTCATAGTTCTACCCTTTCTGGATGCTCAAAGTCAATGGTAGCTTGCTCCTTTCACTAGTGAATATTATTTCATCTGTTCATTGGGGGTCAAGTATACCTGACTGCACCCAAGAAGAGTACTAAAAATTTAGTTCTTAGATATCCTTGCTCTTCTTTCTTTCTCTCTTTTTTTTATATTTTTTTTGAGCTTATTCTTATTCCCGGTTTTGTAGAGTTACATTTGTGCAGCACATTTTCAATAAACCTTATTACAAGTCACTTATATGCAGGCCAGACTTGCAGAGTTGAATTCCATGATTGGAAATAATTCTAGAAATGGTGTGGTTGATAATGAAATTCCAGGTTTAAGTTCCAGGGGTAGCCAATTCCCGAGCAGTTCTATGGTAATTGCTGTAACTTTATTGTCCTCTATTTCAACCTCTGTTCAAGGTCGTGATGTTATTATATACGTGCATTTGTTTAGTGAGAAGGGTTTGCTTGTCATTTGTGAAAGCTATCCCGTGTTTTGAATTTACTTCAGCAAATTATCAGTGCACTGGTCGTTGTATAGTATTCTATTTGTAATATATTTCATTACTTTATGGCTTTCGTTCTGTAGGGTGTGCGTGGATTTTCTCAGTACAGCCATTACAATGATGGGAAAATTTTGGATCCAGCTCATGATCCGTCAAGATATGTTCAAGAGAATGATCCTAAACAAGCCAGGAGCTTAACGCAGAGTGCTGAGATGCGTCAATTACCGAATAATGAGACACTTTTAAGGACATTGCCTAACACTGATAGGTTGGCATGAAAATTTTGGAGTTCTTATGATTGTTTAATTTGTTATTCATGGTTTATTGTCAAGAACTTTTATGTATTGATACAGTTATCCTTTAACAACTTGAGTAGTATCACCTGAACATATTTCCATTAGTCGCGTCACTTTCGATCTCATTAACTGCTGGAGCTTTGTAAAACCTAGTTGAGGCAGTCATGCGGTAAACTTGTGAGGGTAGTGCAGAAATTAGAGAGTCAATAGAGTTTTATTATCTTTTAATTAATAATTTAGAGAAAATATGTCTGGAGATGCAATTCCTGACTTAACAATAAATCACTGATTTGCAGAAGGTATGGAAGATTGTAAGGCGTGTTGATGGTTAAATTGTTTGGCAAAAAAAAAAAAAAATGTATCAAGTGTGAATGAATGTAATAACTGAGAATATTTCTACAAATATCATTCATTTAACTTAGTCAACTGGTTGTTTGTTTTGAAATTTTACTTGAAATTGCATTTCTTGAACATTGCTACTGATGTGCCTCGTCAAATTGACAGGTGCAAAAGAAGTATCTTTTATTACACAATCACAGCTGAATGTCTATTGCGCAGATTCATCACACATTTGCTATGATTGCAAAAGTTAGAAGATTAGAAATGGTCAAAACTAATGGTTTCCTTCATCAAACATTAACTTCATTAAGATCACTGTGATTTTTGACTCCACTAAACTGGAAGACATTGGACTAATTGAGCAACATAACCTTTTTCATATTGTTTTTAGCACCTGTGTGCATTATTTTTAGTTTATCCTTATTAGTCTGATGCATACATGTGACTTTCTATTCTTGTGTTTAGATAATTCTTTAATTGTTCTTGCCTTTTCTCCACACTTTTAATTTCCAGTAGTTTGATAGCCATGAAACATATTTTACGTCCTTGAGTGCCTGATTGCTTTTTCTCCCAATGTAATATGTTATTCTTCTATGATCATCTGTTACAAATGGAAGTTCTCTATGCTGTCATTAATTTTGTTAGAATTTATTGGTTTACTGACTCACGTAAATTTCTATGATACTGCTGGAGGCTGGATAAGTTATCTTAAAATTCAGCAACCTATATTTTGTATGTTACTTATAGACTTTGAAGTTAATTTATTTGCTTTCCGTGAACTTGTATCACTGATTCATCTCATATTCCACAATTATTATTATTATTATTATTATTATTATTATTATTATTATTATTGTTATTATTATTATTTTCGTTCTTTTTTCACGATGCACTTCTATTTTTCAAACTGATTGGTGTTCGAGGGACTTTTATTTTTTATTGTTGTTGTTATAATTACTCAGTGGTGGTGAGGACTACTAGATCTAACATTTTACCTTGAATAAGAGGAATAGAATCACATTTAGAAGCACCCTCAAGTTTGTATTATTCAAGAAAATTTGGATTTTCAAAAATATTTCTGTTTTTATGCTCTTTCTCAGAAACCTGTTTGTGATAAATGTTGTCCAAATAGGATCTGCTGCTGTTCGAATTACCATATCACCAGATGATCTTTTGTCTATCATGGTCGATCAATGTTAGAATTTGAAGAGACCAAATCTTGGTGTAAATGTTTTGGTCACGGGCATTGAATGCCGTATCCATGTATTTTTTAATCAAAGAATTTATTCTTCACGAGCTAGTTCTTTGAAGGTCCCCCCTTTATTTGACCTGTTAAGATTTCTCAAATATAATTACCCACTGACGTTAAAGAATATGATAATGTGAGTATGTAAATTCAAATAAAATACAAAGATGAGTCATGTGAAATGCTTGGTTGGCTTTAACTTGACATCTAGTGTGCTGTCATTCTGGAAAATGTCCGGTATGATATAACTTTAACCTCTAACAAATTTTCATTTTAATGTATTTTTGTGTGGCTTTTCGACATAATTTCTAATCTAGGAAAAAATCTAAATCATCCTTCTGTCAGATTCCTATTTCCCCTTTTCAGTGTAATTTCAAAGCTAGGAAAAACTCTAAAGCATCTTTTTGTCGGATTCCTATTTCATGATAACGTTGCGCTTTTGCTAGATAAAGATGATTTGAGCTATTAACTTTTTGATAAAACTCATCCTGCTCAGTTGTCATTTCAATATCAAGAAATTTATTTGTGCTGACAGATTAAAATTACAGAAATACTGCAAGCCCAATTATGGACAATATGCTCGAAAGAAACGGATTCCTGTCAGGATCTGAACAAAGAAGCACTGATCAGTTTTCGCTTCCTCCAATGCATGATAGAGTTGGTTCTTTTGGTTCAGAAGGTAATATCTCTAATATCTTGTCAGAAACTAGCATATCTTCTTTGAGTGTGACATATAATAAAAGTTCTACCCCAGGAGATGGTCCTGGAATAGAAGGTTTTCAAATTATTGGCGATGCGAAACCAGGATGCAAACTCTTGGGTTGTGGATATCCTGTACGTGGAACTTCTCTCTGCATGTTTCAGGTATGAGCACGAATATTCGTATTTAATGGGGTACATTTGATAGGGGTCACTTGAGCTAATAAATTATATCTTTCGTTTTTTGCCATTTCCCTCCGAATATACAAGTGGGTTCGGCATTATCCAGATGGCACAAGGCAGTATATTGAAGGTAAGTGGAAAAATGGTTTTTAGCTTTGAGCCATGGAATTTCATGGGCATTTCCTTTTTTTTTTTTATCTTTTCACTTATTCAGACATGTTTCTTCGCTTCATGTTGTTATTTTATTTGGAGATATACGTTACGTCTATTTTTGCCGTTTGGTTTCAGGAGCTACTAATCCAGATTACGTAGTGACAGCTGATGATGTTGATAAACTTATTGCTGTTGAATGCATTCCAATGGATGACCAAGGACGACAGGTAGTGTATTTTTGCTTCTTTTTTTTTATTACTTCTTATTTTTTACCTATTAAGTGCTATGTTCAAATATATATCTTATTTATAGAAACAAATAAGGAATTCTGACAATATGAGAAAAGAATAATCAACTTAACTACATAAATTATTTGTAACTCAATTCTTTCATTATTGTGTTTTTTCTTTGGACACTTGTCTAACTGATGCAACTTTCACTATTTGCATACGATACTGTTATATTTTTGATGTGCGTACCAAATTGCGTTATTTTCAGGGTGATCTTGTGAGAATCTTTGCCAATGATCAGAACAAGATTACTTGTGGTGAGTGAAATTGATTGAATAGGATTTTCACTTTAGTGCTTGAAATTACTAATTTCATGTCCATGTATAGTACATTCTGTTTTACAGTTTGATATACACTGGTTGAGAAAGTTATATTTACTGCAAATTTATCTTCACTTTTTGTTGGGAGCAACAATACAAGTTTCCTAGTACCCCCTATGTTAGATGGTCGTACATGCTACTGAAATTTTGATGATTTATGCAACTGTGAAATAGTATAACAAAAAAGGACTCCGTTAATTATGATGCTAAGGTGGCCCCAAATGAGACAATCATTTGAAGGATACATGGTAACTCTCAGAATAACAACATCCCTTTGCCAGAAACTTGTAATCAATCTAAAATGTTTGACTTCCTGTGAAGTTTATTAGTCAATGTGTCATAGGTTTCTGAGATCTGATGTCGCATTAGAAAGAACTAGTAAACCACATGTCATTTTCCTATTATTGTTTTAAGTAAAATTTAGTTT
This sequence comes from Rehmannia glutinosa, assembly GCA_016081115.2. Lineage (NCBI taxonomy): Eukaryota > Viridiplantae > Streptophyta > Magnoliopsida > Lamiales > Orobanchaceae > Rehmannia > Rehmannia glutinosa. Next base: position 36,088 of record JABTTQ020003233.1, read on the forward strand.
TGGTAAAATATAAGCTTTCGTCTTTTCATGATAAAAATGGAACAATTTCATACACGTAAATCTTATTTGAGTGAAACCTGTTCACCAGCTAAGTTATTTGAGGAACAATTTCGTAAACATCATTTCAAATTCTAGTGAAACTTTTTCACCAGCTGAGGATGTAAAGAATATATGAGGAGTTATGTAGTTGACGTAGAAAATTAGTATTGACTATTAGTTAATGCTAATAATAAATTCTCCTCACCCATAGAACTATGTAATTATTTGACAATTCTTGTTTTGTGCAGTGATGTCTCAATTCGAAATTGAACAAAAACACATTTTTTCTGCTCCTATTACCAAACAAGAAAAAGAAATGAATAAACATTTTAAATTTGGACAATGATGAAAGGAACTGTCGGTTTAGTTGCGAACTTGTGTTACATAGATGTGTTCTGATGAGAACTTTTGTCAATCTGTTATCTTTTTATGCTTTTAGTGTAGGCAGGCTGTGCTTAATTTAAGTAACATTTTCATTTGATGATTTTGAGATGATTCTTCTGCTTATGTATGTTTTCTAACGAGTAAAATGAGAATTGCAGATGAAGAGATGCAAGAGGATATCGATACCTATATCTCTAAAGGCCAGGCAGCATTTAGTGTTCTAATTCTTGTACGTACTGAGCTCTTACTGAATATAAAATTCGGTGTGCTTTCTTATTCATTGTAACTAACCGAATCTCAAAAAACGTGCTCATTTGTCCTTTTTGTTTTATTGGTATGCTGGTTTTGTTGAAACCAGACAACATTACCATATGTGTGTGGTTTTCTGTGTCTCTCTTTATTCTTTTCTTTTAAGCTCTTGCCAATTTCCGTTGGCATGCTAAAATTATTTTCCTGGTATCTGCGTTCAAATTTGGTTACAAATAATATTTTTGACAATAGTTAAGAGATGTTCTGTCCTTGTTTCTTTATGTTTCTCATTGTACTTGAACTCAAAGAAATCGAACTGTGATGATTTCTTTTCTCTCCTTTGATTTGACAGTATATCTTCACATCCACAGAGTCGTTTTGTTATATCCAAGATAACATGCTATCATAATTTGTTTTTGCGGCACTCTTTTATAAATCTACATCTGATTGGCAATTATTTAGTCGTGTCACTCGTGCTGGACTTATATGTTACTGTTTTGGGCATTTGTTTTGTTCGGAGTTTGTGACTTTGTTTTTCTGATCACAAATTTCCTTAAACATTTGACAGTTAGATTCCTCTGAGAACTGGGAACCAGCAACTCTAATTATGAGGAGGTCAGGCTTTCAGGTTAAGGATGAGAGAAAACAGGATACTGTCATTTCCGAGAAATATTCTAAAGACTTGTTGGTATGATCTTACTTTCTATCACCGTGAGAAGTAGAACTTTTAAAGTTCAAGTACAATGTTAGAAAAATTGAGTAATTGATTACTTGGATTGGTCCATTCGTTGAGCATTGGAATCGGGATTTTATGAATTACTGAGAGATTTTTGATGTTCATATAAGTTGTCATTGATAGGATATTTCAGTTCCTTTATTTTAGAGGTCAAGCAGCTGCACAACTGGTTTCTTTTTGCTTGCATATTTTTCAGATATATTTTCCTCTGGTCTTAATTTTATGAAAAAGATCAGTCAAAATGATAAATTAAAAAAAAAGATAAATCATATAACACTGCATTTGATAAGGTTAACATGAAAAGCGTTCTTATGGGTCAAAAGATTTGTTCTTATATTTATGCCATAGGGTTGTACAAGATCAGCAGTGGACACTTTTATCAATATTAGTTGACTTAAGAGGCAGTAGAATCGGCATCCTTCATATGGCTATCCATTATGCACATTACTGGATTTTATTACCATAATAGTGAAGGTTCGATTTTGTTTTCAATTTTGTAATGTTTCATTTCACTTACACTTTCAGATCAAAATACCAAGTGGCCTCTCAGCACAGTTTGTCCTGACATGTTCAAATGGCTCATCATATCCCTTTAGCACAAGTAATGACATAAGGTAATACCCTACTTTTACTTCTTGACTAAAATCTGCATCTTTATTATCATAATTCTCTTTTTCCATGATTTAAAAATATTTGTTGAGTAATAGAACCACTATATTACAACTTTACTGCAATTGTAAGAAAAAACATTTTTGTCGCAACTTTTTAATGTGGGCTCGAGGAACAAATTCCTAAAAAATTTCTGCTTAAAATACCGTGTTCTTTGACATGTCTGAAATAATGTTTTCTTATGTTCTATGTAGAATGCGAGATACACTTGTGCTGACAATGAGAATCTTCCAGAGCAAGGTACTTTTTTCCTACATGTATCTAATACTTGATATACTTTATCATGCTCTTCATTCTTCAAGATGGTTTTATGAGAATGTTCCCCTTTTTTATTTAATGCTGCCGTTAAGATTTAATCATGCTCAATATAAATGAATCTGGCTGTTCTCTATGTTTTGAGTGTCAACTTGTTTTTGTGCATGTCATTATAAAACCAGTTACAATAAGGATAATTACAAAAACTACCCCTGAGTTTTTTACCTAATTTCGAAAAACTCCTGTTATTTTTCAAAATTACAAATACCCCTTTACGGTGTTACAAACATCCCCTTGCTGTTCATATTTACCTAACAAATGCCCCCTCTCATGAGGGTGTAATTTGGAAAATAGAAACATATGTCAAGGTGGTATTTATAATTTTGAAACATAACTCGGTGTTTTTTGTAATTAGGTAAAACTTGGGGGTAGTTTTTGTAATTATCCTCGGGATAATTAGGCAAGAGAATTGGATTACGATATTGTAGTAAAGAAAATGACATCACCGTAGCCTGTAGGTGCAATTGGGTAGATATCGGAAAGTGGTTTCGTGTTTCTGTTTGAAGATTCGATGCAATTCCATTTAATTGTTTTCCACTTCAAACAGGCTTTGGATGAGAAGAGGAAGGGTAAAGCATGATCCGACTGTCTTTTTGTAGGTTTGGTGTTTATAGCCATTCTTAATTCTTTCTTGAAATAGGATTTACCTAAAGTTTTGCTATATAATTCAGAGTAACTAGTTAAATATAGAGCGTCTTCTTTCCTTTTTGTTCTTTGTTGTAACAGTGTAATTGTACAGTTCATTATTTGTGATGACAGACCATGTAATTTGTACAATTTGTAGAGGGTATTATTTGTATCTCAAATGCCCTTATGGATGCTCATTTTTTACCTTTGTGATAATATAAACAACTATAGAGACATGCTTCCCTATATTTTATTGGTCCATTGAACTCCATAACAATGTTATCGTGTTGGTTGTTATTGTCAGTGTTAGTATGTGTTGAGATATTATAATATATATAGACTAGTGCCTTAACTTTAGGGTAGTGCCCTATTTTGGGGTTTATGTTTTCTTTCTTTTCCTTATTTTATGGGATGATTAGAGTAGTCTTTTGCCTATATAATGTTGTATTCCCTTCATGTTTTAATACAAGAGAAAGTAAATCAGTTTCATATGGTATCATAGAGCAAGGTTCCCAAATCCTTTTTTTTTTTTTCAGAAATCCAAGTTTTCATTTTTCAGTTTCCAGATTCTAATTTCCAGAAGTTCCGTTTTCAGGAACATTAAGTTTTCAGTTCCCTTTTTTTTTTCTGATCGGAATCACTGTTTCGACAACTGTTCACGGCGGTACTGTTCAAAAATACTGTACACGGTGGTACTATTCACAAAACACTGTTCATTCCAGAATCACTGTTCACACCCACAGAAAAATATTGTTCTACCCGGAAATACTATTCTGCCAAAAATTTTATTTCCGCCGAAAGCACTGTTCATGTCCGGTTATTTAAGTAATGTCTTATTCGTCTTTCAAAACAACGGATGTCGTCTCGTTCGCCTTTCAAGGGTCCACAACCATTACAACCGACATATTGAATGGTACAAACTTCTCGAAATCTAATTGTGAGTTTGTTTTATCTCCCAGTGAATATAAAGAGTATTTACTACCAAGGCGTATGATCAGTCACCCTCTTGACCACTATAGATCACACTCATAATTCTACGGTTTGTCTCTCTCACTCTACACCAATGGGATGAGTTTTGGATTCGGTGCTTCGATAATGTAACTGGTAATTCCTCTGTTTTCTCGAAATATCACAAACCAAATTTCCCATTATGTTATCTTTTTGCGAGATGGGTCTAAAATCCGTGCCACTGGAGTTGGCGGAGTTTCACCAACTCCTCAATTTCATTGAGTTGATCTTATTGGTTCCTAATTGTCCTTTTAATTTGATATCCATAAGTAAATTAACTCGCGTTCCTTAAATTGTACCATAACTTTCAATTCGATTCTTTTTTGATACAAGATCGGAGTACGGAGAGAGCGATTGGTGCGCAGGATCGAATCTCGTGGTCTCTACTACCTTCAACCAACAATTTCCACTCTATGTGCCGCTAGTGCATCTCCCGATCTTCTTCATCGTCGTTTGGGTCACCCGAGTCTACCCAAGTTAAAAACAATGGTACCCGGTCTTTCACACTTGGAATCTTTAAATTGTGAGTCTTGTCAATTAGCAAACATGTTCGCGCCTCTTTTTCTAATCGTATTAACAACGAGCTTCATCTCTCTTTGATATTGTTCATTCGATGTTTGGGGTCCGAGTCGTGTTCTGTCTATCCTAGGTTATCGGTATTATGTCACTTTCATTGATGATTTCTCTTGGTGTACTTGGATATTTCTAATGAAAGATCGTTCGAGTTGTTTGGTATTTTTGAAACTTTTTGCTCGTAAATTAAGACTCAATTTGGTAAAATGATTCGTCTTGCGTAGTGATAATGCAAAAGAATATTTCTCGACCGTTTCAATTCCTTTACACGTCCAACAAAGATTATACATCAATCCAGTTGTCCTCATACTCCTCAACAAAATGGGGTATTTGAACGAAAAACATAGACACATTGTTGACACGTACCGCACCTTGTTGATCTATGCCAATGCACCTTTAAAGTTTTGGGGTGATGTTATCCTCGACCGCCACTTATTTGATAAATCGAATGCCATCCTCTGTGTTGAATGGTCGGGTTCCTACTCTATTTTGCACCCTACCTACCCGTATATGTTGTTCCCCCTCGTATTTTTGGTTGTACTTGTTTTATTCATGACCTATCTCCTAGTCGTGATAAATTGTCCGCTTTCGATCTATCAAGTGCATTTTTCTTGGTTACTCCCGTTCTCTCGAAAGGTTACCGCTACTCACCTCCTACAAATCGTTTCTACATTTCCGATGTTACCTTCTTCTTCGAGGACATATCATACTTTGTCGCAACTACTATCCCTTCTCATGACTTGGATCGGGTTTTGCCTATACCCTACTTAGAGTTTCTTCGACCAAGTCGATCGCTTGAAAGCTACCATTTGGTAGCCAAAGGATATACACAAGTCCATGGTCAGGATTACACTCGATACTTTTTCTCCTGTTGCAAAGATGTCCTCAGTTCGTTTATTCCTCGCTATGGCTGCCATGAAACATTGGCCCCTCTTTCAGTTAGATATCAAAAATGCCTTTTTGCATGGTGACTTGGAAGAGGAGATTTATATGGAGCGACCCCACAGGTTTTTGTTGCTCGGGGAGTATGGTTTGGTATGCAAATTCTGAGAAGTCTTTATATAGTTTGAAACAATCACCTCGGGCTTGGTTTGGCCGATTCAACAAAGTTCTTCAATAATTTGGGATGATCCGTGCTGAAGGAGATCATTCGGTCTTCTTTCGATGCTCCTCAGCAAATAGATATATCTACCTTGTGGTTTATGTTGATGACATTGTAATTACTGGCGATGATTGTGAAGGTATCAAGGCATTAAAGCAACACTTATTTCACAATTTTCAAACGAAGGACTAGGTCCTCTTTACATTTCCTCGGGATTGAAGTAGCTCAATCAAAGTCAGGTATTGCTATTTCTCAAAGGAAATATGCTCTTGATATCCTAGAAGAAACGGGTCTTACTGATTGTAAACCAGTTTCTACTCCAATGGATCCTAATGTAAAACTCCTTCCTAATCAGGGGGAGCCCTATCATGATCCGGGAAGATACCGAAGACTAGTTGGGAAAGCGAATTATCTCACCATGACTAGACCGGACATATTTTTTTCCATAAGTATAGTAAGTCAGTTTCTCAATTCTCCTTGTGATAGCCATTGGAATGCAGTTATTCGAATTGTCAAATACATTAAAGGATCACCTGGGAAAGGACTTGTTTTCACTGATAGAGGCCACACTAATATCATTGGGTATTCGGGATCTTGATTGGCGGGAGATGAGAATGATCGAAGATCTCTTACAGTTCTTGTATATTCATAGGAGGAAACATGATTTCATGGAAGAGCAAGAAGCAAACCGTTGTTGCTCGGTCAAAATGAAGCCGAGTATCGGGTTATGGCTCATGCAACATGTGAGCTTTTGTGTCATTTGAAACATTTATTGCAAGAATTACATTTTTGTGATGTTGGTTCTATGGAGCTCGTGTGTGATAATCGATCGACTTTACATCTCTCATCCAATCCAGTTTTTCACGAGAGGACGAAACATATAGAAGTCGATTGCCATTTCCTTAGAGAAAAGATTATCTCTGGAATCATCAAGACCTCATTTGTCAACTCTAGAGATCACTGGCGATATATTTACTAAATCTCTACGGGGGCCCTCGGATAACTTATATATGTGACAAGATGGATGCATATGATGTATATGCTCCACCTTGAGGGGAGTGTTGAGATATTATAATATATATAGACTAGTGCCTTAACTTTAGGGTATTGCCCTATTTTTGGGGTTTATGTTTTCTTTCTTTTCCTTATTTTATGGGATGATTAGAGTAGTCTTTTGCCTATATAATGTTGTATTCCCTTCATGTTTTAATACAAGAGAAAGTAAATCAGTTTCATAGTATGGATAGTTACAAAAACTACCCATGAGATTTAGCAGATTATAGAAAACTCTAGTTATCTTTCAAAATTAAAGATATCCCCTTAGATTGTTACAAATACACCATTGAGGTTTGCATTTCTTAACCAATACCCCTTCTTGAAAGTGCAATTGGTAAAAGAGAACAAATGTCAAGGGATATTTGTAATTTCCAAAGATAATTGGGTTTTTTATAATAATTAGGTTAAACTTTAGGGGTAGTTTTGTAATTAACCTTTATTAATATTACATTTGAGGGGGTAGGGGCTGGTTCTGGTAGGAGGAGATTGAAAATTTGAAATGATTATGGGAGGAATTTATTTTCTGATGTGAATGTTGGTGTGGTCTTCCTTACCCATCCCCAACCACCACTAACCTCCGCCCCCATTCCAAAAATATGTGTAGTATATATAAACACAAATACACAAAATGTTGGACTGGTCTTTCAAGCTCTTGGTGCATCTATTATTGTATTGGTCTTTCTAAAAAAAAATATAGTTGTTGAATTAATAAAATATAAATTTTTAGAGTGTGATTGAGTATGAGATGAAAATATAATGATAACAATTGATATGATGATTTTTAGTAAAATAGTGATCAGTAATTGGAGATTTAAGAGAGTAAATAATGTATTAGTGATATAATGGTATAATGAAGATAGTTGTTGATGTGATTTCCTATAAAATTATAATTCGATTGGTTCATGATTGAAGATATGAAAATGAATGAATAATATATATATTTTTAAAATTTTCATAAGTAATTGTATATTGAAAAAGATAAAAATTTAAGCGAAAATTTTACAAAATTGTGCCTGGGTACTTGTTCTTTTTTTTTTTTTTTTTTTTTTTTTTTTTTTTAATTTAGGGACCTTCTCTGGTACAAGTTATTGATAACCATTTTGTGTGGTCAATTTCGAACTCCTATAAATTTGTGGTGGCGGACACCAGGACATAAGGGTGTGCACGATCGATCCAGTCCAGGAGATTTAGAAATTTTCTTAATCGTCCAAATTTGGAGATCCCAAAATTAAATTTTAGAATCATAGAAAACAATCTCCGTCCCGAAAGTTCGATGCGGTTCGGGACGGAGATTCGGTTCTAATGAGACGGTACGAGACGGTTGGGAGAACGAAGATTCAAATATTTTACAAATAAAACACACAAAAAAGGTGAAAAGAAAAACCAGTATAAAAATCATTAAACGGTTATACTTTCAATCTTTTTTTTAGTGCAATTTCATAAATACATACTAAAATTATTAGTACTATACGAGTTTAACTTTTTGATATTTTATATTTAACTTATATATAAAAAAAATTTAATTCATATTTAAGTACTAAATTTTTAATATTGTTATTCTAAATCTTTCTTTCATGATATAGACTATACTACGTATTAGTTTAATATCAATTTAACTTTTAAATCGTTTTCATCTAATTTATAGTTAAAAGTATTGATTTTTCTTTTTTGATTTTATCATAATACGTTTCAGATATTATGTCATTTGTATTAGTAGTAAAAGTGTAGAATCTCAAAGAATGACAAATTTAGTAGTCTCTATTACACAATAATATTCTATAATCTTGGTACATTGTCATGGGCTCTTGACTTAAGAAAAATATAATTGACTAATAACTTTGATGAACTAATATGAAACAAAAATCTATAGTCTCAATGTCTTAATTTCTTGGTTAGACGATTACTCTAGTTTATGTGCAATATACTAATAATTTAACTAATTTTAATTCAATTAATTTTCTTGATTAGAGGATGAGTTTATTAGTTATGATCCTTAATAAGTAAAATATTATCAAATTTAAACATTTTCTATAAATTAAATATGGTTTTATAATTTCATTTATTGGGTTCATTTAAATAATTAATATGATGTAACTATTAGTGAATTAAATATATATTCAATTATTCATTTGATATATTGATAAAATATGTCAAATTTTTAATTTGATAATTTTTAGTATTATATAGTATTGAATTTCAAAGGAATGTTTAGTTAATTCAATATCAATATATATAAGATAAAAATATTATATATGTATATATAAAATTTATTTTAAAATCGGTTCTAGTATCGGATATTCGCTTTCGCTATGGTTGATGACGGTTCTCGACGGATATTTAAAAATCTCCACAACCGTACCATGAAAATTTTCGGAACAGTTCGGTTCGGGAAAAGTCAACGGATATTTTTGGTTCGAATATCGGTTCGGGTTCGGTGATCTCCAAGTCCCGTGCACAAGGACATCTTGGTCTCATCATTAATTAACATTATCTCCCTAAGCAAAAAATAAAGAATTATCAATTATCCTTTAGCGATAATTACAAAATTACCCTTGAAATTTGTGTAATTACAAAAAGTTCGGAAAATTTTCAGTATTACAAAAATTACCCCTAAAATTTGATTCTGTCTTAATTTTAATTTTAAGGGGTTAATTATAATATTTCTATAAATATAAGGGGGTCTTGAAACAAAAAAAAACTTACGAAGAGAAAAAATGTAAAATGAATTAAATTTTCAAGGTTTTTTTTTTTTTTTTTTTTAATTTTGAAACTTCTCTTTTTTTTAATAATTACCCTAAACCGAGGGATGGTTTTTGTAATTATCCATTTTTTAAAGGGAAATTGTTCTCCCATGGCTCTAGATTCCACCTGCTTGTGAACTTAAAAAATTTAAAAACACAAGCCACATGTCACAGGTTCATGGTTCTAGTTGCAACCGCCAATTCTTTTGCTTCTATTACTCCACACATCAACTAACTTGGACCGTGTTGTTAAACAAATTGAGCATTTCTTCACTATATCATTTCTTAATTTGTTCAACAAATCATCATTTACAATAAGGGGCAATTTCTATAGTCGGCCACGTATGTTGCTTTCAATCCACTGTTAGACTTCAATCATAGGGGAACCTGATTCGGATTGTCTGGTCCATGAAAAGAAAGGTTTAAAAGTAAAGCCAATATAAAGAAAGAAAAGTAGATGAGGACCATACTATGCACTTAATTAGATGCGAAGTAAATGTAGAGTTTGAACTGTTATAACAAAAGTTTAGTCTTGTGGGGTATAATATCAGTATACAAATAAATTGCTGTCAAGTAGGTTGAAAAAGTAAAAGATTCTTGATATATGGATGTTTAGAAAAAGGGATAATTACAGAAAAAACCTCAAAGTTTGATGTAACTACATAAAATTCCAGAGAAGTTTCAAAATCACAAAAACCCCTTTGAGTTTTGATTCCATCAATTAGTTGAATTGATGGATCATCAAATATTTTATAGTTACATCCCCCAATTTTTCTATATATTACAAATTGCCAGACGAAAAGTTGGGGTTAATTGTAATTTTTAGAAAATTTGAGGGATGCAATTGTAAATATTTGATGATATCAGCAAATTCCGTAAGGTCATCCAACGGTTGGGAAAAATGTAACTTCTGTACTTTTGAAACTTTTTTGGGTCGTTTTGTAATTATTTCAAACCTCAGGGTTCTTTTTGTAATTATCCCTTTTGAAAAAATAAAGGAATTTCTTGGAAAAAAGAGGACATATGTTCTTCAACTTTAACATTCTCTTTTACTTTAGTTTCCTTCACTTCAAAGCTCTCTTAGGCTTACATTTCTCTCAACCTCCAAATTTTATACAAATCCCAAGTTATGCATAGATTGTTGCAAATCTAAGTAACCACATACATTTCCAGTGATGGACTCTGTTGGAAACCAAAATCAAAATCAAAATCAAAATCCTTGGGCACCATACAACAACTACAGAGACTGTTCACTAGGAATTTGCAGCATATACTGCCCACAATTTTGCTACTTAATCTTCCCTCCACCACCACCGTCCGATGATGGGACCCCTTTCTCCCCTCTGATCATCGCCATCATCGGCGTGCTAGCAAGCGCTTTCCTTCTCGTGAGCTACTACACAGTTGTCACAAAATACTGCAAGAGAAGAAACAACGATCATAATTTCGAAACAGAAGAAAATCGCGACGAATTGTCTCAGGATCAGTGGCAGAACATTAACACAAATGGACTCGATGAGTCGATGATTAAGAATATAACCGTCTGTAAGTATAAAAAAGGCGATGGTTTAATCGAAGGAACAGAATGTGCTGTTTGTCTTAGTGAGTTTCAAGAAAATGAGTCATTGAGGCTTTTGCCTAAATGTAGCCATGCTTTTCACTTGCCTTGCATTGATATGTGGCTTAAAAATAACTCGAATTGTCCGTTGTGTCGCGCTAATGTTGTGGCGTTAGCGCATACTTCGTCGGCTCTTGGTATGAATACTTGTGAAATTCGGCGGCCTGAGGATTTGGTCTTGGTCGTGGATGATCCACAAAGGCATTTTAACGAACAGATTGTTGTAATTAGTGGTGATGAAGATCGAGAGGGAGTTGGAGAGTTTAGGAGATCGGTTTCGCCCCAACGACAGGTTTTGATCTCGGATGTTTTGAAATTTGAAGAGATTGATGAGTATATACAAACGGAGACTGATCAGCTTTGGAGGGGCATTGGTTGCTCAAAGGGAGATGGGGGTGTGGAAGAAAGTAAGTCAAGTGGTAATAGGGGAAAAGATGGGAAATTATTACTCAGAAGCCCTGTTGCAATGAAGAGGTCTGTTTCTACTGGCAGGTTCATGTCTAAAGTAAATGACAAAGCCAATAATTTTATGCTTCCTAATTGAATATACTATAGTTTGTGAAGATTATTTCTTCACTTTTTATGAATTTTTTTGAAATTTACGGATACGAGTGAAGTTAGTGACCTGATTTTTGTTTTGATCTTGCCACATTGAACTGAGTTTTTGTTCAATAGGGTGACCAATTGCCAAATTTAAAGCATTGTAGCAATGGAAGTTACAGTCCCACTTCCATTTTTCAAGGTTTTGATGTCATAAATGGGATTGATCAGGAGATTTACTTTTAAGTTATATGATTGAACTATGTTACTAAAGATTCAACATTTATAGTATGAAAATTTGAGAACTACTATTTATGCATCTGTAGAACGCAATGTTTTAAATTGTTATGTTTGTGTGGATTTGTTGGATGCTTAAATTATCATATATTGTGTACTCTTTTTCTTTCTACAACTATTGATCAGTGACAGAGCATTGTTCTTTAAATGCTTCCAAGTTATGAGCCTCTTAACTCTTCGCTGACTATTCTTTTTTTTGGCTTTCAATGGTACCTTAAAAAAAACTGATGAAGCGTTGAAGTTTTCGTTTCTTAATTTCGCATAGTATCAAGACTATTTACACGAGACTAACGAGCTGATTATTTCTTTCACTTCCTTTTATTCTCCTCCCAAATATGCAACTCTATAGCATGATCTATACCAGGTTTCTAGAGCTTAGGGTGTTGGTTCACATATAGGCTGTACAAGAGCTCATAAATGATCTATATATGGATGTCAAACTCATGCACCGTTTAGAAGCATAACCAGTGCGCATCATGTTTTCTGATACGAACATATATATGAGAAAGGTGTCATGATATTGTAAGTAGAAGTCTCCAACCTGATAAAATCTTGGCAACTGCTTGGTAAAACTGAAGCTGAAGCTTCCAGGGGCACCCATCCTATAACTGCTTTACCAGGGGGGTCATGCATCCTATAATTGCTCAATATCAAGTACGCTTAACTGGCTCCCGAAAAGAACATGTGTTGTAGGTAGTACATTTCAAATCTTTTAAGCTCTCCTCAATTGTGCGGTCTCAGGATCTCTTTTTCTTCCTTGCGGTATTGGATCGGTTTATTCATGTTTCCCTCGGCCTAGAAGCTTGCAGAAGCCGCTCCTTGTCCATACTTCCTCTATTGTACCGGCAATCACTCTCCGCCCTCATTCCAGGCGCCACATATGGAGAGACAAAGTTTTGTCCAGAAAAGGTCTATTTCAGGAATTGTCTTAGGAAGGACTGTGGCTTAGAAGGCCAAGCAGAGGAGCAAGATACTGATTACTATCTCGGTGTGAGAATATCTTTAGTCAAGAAATAGGTAATTGAACCTATTAAATTTTCCTAGGAAAAGTTTGGGCAAAACCATAAATGAAAATATAATTTTGGACAGATCATGAGATATAATGAACCAAGAAAATGTGTTTTCATTTGTCTTTCACAAGATACAAGCCTCTGATGCAGAAAACCCATCCTAACTATGACGGCTACTCAGTAAGCTGATCACAAACTTCTCCGACGAATTATAAGACACTCGGATCTTCAGAAAAACGATGGTTAGTCAATCAGTATTCATAGTTTCAGGCTAATGGGGTTTATTTTTTTAAATAAGTATTATGTACAAGATTATGAAAATATTCACTATAACTGCTATGCTATGCTGCTGTTAGCTAGGCTACACGTATGTTTGAGATCTATGCTGCTGTTAGCTAGGCTGCTGTTAGCGAGATCCATTAGGCACATTTTGTAGATGTGCAGAAACTTCGGTGTCACTTTTTGACACGGGGTTAGGATAATAGGTAGGGATGGCAATGGGTGAGAATACCAGCCCCGTCCCCGAATCCCATCCCAAATACCATCTCCATATCATTCACCGCTTTGGGTATCTGGGACGGAGATGGGGAATCCCCGTTCGTGGAACGGGTCCCCGGCTGGGAATCGGGGTCCCCATTTTATATTTTTTAATTAAAAAATCTATAAAAAAATTACTTAAAATAAATAAAATAACATAAATCAATACATAAAAGAAATAATGAGAACAATCAAAATTATAATTACGTTTCTTTTTTTACCAAAAGCGGAAGATTTTATTGCATAAGAACTTACAAACAATGCCCACTGGCACAAAGCCACCTTGCACAGACGAAGGCAAGGGGAACTCAGGGAAACTCAACCCATTCAACTAAACAAAAACTAAAACACCTCCTTGGGACTAGAGCGCTCCCAAAAGGAGACTCAAACAACACAACCCACCCCCACACACAAAACCCGGGCACAAGCAACCACAACAAACTACAAATCAGACACGACTTGTCTATGAGCTTCGCCCTTCAACCGGAAAAATAAAAAAACAAAATCACAACAACAAAAAAAATCTAATCTATCTAAGACTGGGCAAAGCCCGAACAAGAAGCCTCTCCCCCTCTCGATCTGCCGCCATCGCCGCCCACCACCGCAACCACCACCGAGCCAAGGACTGACCATCGCTGCCCGCCTCCACGAGAATCTCCCAAAACCCAGATCTGAACATAAGCTTCAAGGACCAGCCGGATCTAGAAGAAAAAAAACATCTTGGGCAAAAGAGGCTTGGCCGCGACAAAGACGTCGTCGGCCGGCCGTGCGGCCGTCCGGCAAGATGATGGTGGGGAGGGGGAGACTTTGGAAGATGAAAGGGAGAGAGAAGATTAATGAAGGTTTTTGAGCTTTTTTAGAGAGAGGCGGGAGAGAAGAGGTAGAGAGAGAAAAATGAATGTTTTAAAATTATAATTACGTTAAGAGTTTTTTTTTTGAGATAAAAATACTTAAGAGTTTAGTTTTTAAAATTAATAAAATAAAATATTATAAAATAGAATTGATATAATAATAGATAAATAAAATATATATATATATATATATATATATATATATATATATATATATATTCGGGGGAATGGGGATCGGGACGAGGATGGGGCGGGGGATACAAATACCATCCCCGTCCCATTCCCGGTTCTAGAGAAGGGGAGAATCACCATCCTCTTCCCATCTCCAAATTAATCGGGGATTCTCCATCCCATATTGCTCGGGTACCAACGGGGATGGTTCCACGCGGGGATTTTGCCATCCCTAATAATAGGAAGACAAATAATTTTCAAAAGCAAGAACTTTTATTGATAATATGAAATTATGATTGAGCAACTCGAAATAAAAGCCTAAGCCAAAAATCCTAAACAAATCCGATTTCAAGAAGGAAACAAAATCTTAAAAACCTAAATTTTTAAATGGGCCAGAAACAAGCCTAAACGAAAGTGTTTCGGCCTTGACACCTTATATCAGCAGCTTCGCGAAGTTGCTGAGTTTGAAGCGTCTCATCGTTTCCTTCGAAAAATGGGGACGTCGTTTCAACAGTTTCACCGTTTTACTCTTTTTATTTCGATATATTGGAGTTCAATATGCCTTATCAACTCGTTCCACGTCACTATAAAAATCTTGTGCAGTATTTAAAGGATCATTATCAGCACAATAACTATCCTTCAATTAAAAAAAAAAAAAAGAAATACTATTTAATTTTGTCCTAATTCTGTTCTTCCCATCTTAGAACAACTTGCTTACCAAGTTTGGAGAGAAATTTTGTCCTCAGCATATGGGTGTGGTTGGTATGCAGTTCCCATTACACTCAAATTCAGTTCTTAATCAGATTGAAATATTTTTCTGATCAGGGTTAATGGTGTTGTTCATCATTCTTTTATTCTCGAAAAAACTAAACGCACTAAAAATCAAACAAAAGAAACGTGTGTAAAAGTTTGATCATAAATGGCATTGAGGCCTATAGAGAAGGAATAATCTGATTGTGAAAAGCTTGTTCTCTTCATATGCACAGTGAACGTATAAATATACAAATACAACTAGATGAGATAAACTCATACAACTACCTATCCAAATATTGAGGGATCAGATAACTATGTAAAATATATGATATAACTAAGAGTCCTCAGCCAGGTAGGACTTATGCGTATTATGCCCCCGCAAGATGGTGGAACGAGGAACGATACCCATCTTGGACCGAAACAGAAAAAATTGAGATTTCGGCAACGGCTTTGTAAGAGCATCGGCAATTTGATTATATGTCCGAATGTGCTGAACTTTAAGAAGACCACTGGTGACTCGCTCGCGTACAAAGTGGTAATCCAGAGCTAAATTTTTCATACGCGAATGAAAGACCGGATTAGCACTCAGAAATGTTGCACCAAGGTTATCACAGAGTAGGTGAGGCGGACTTGGAGGTGAAAAGTGAAGCTCATGTAACAGGTTCAATAGCCAACAGATTTCGGCTGTTGCGGAAGCAAACGAATGATACTCAGCCTCCGTAGAGCTGCGCGCAATAGTTCGCTGCTTCTTAGAACACCACGAAGCAGGGGTGTTTCCAAAGAAAATAACATAAGCTAGAGATTGAGGTAAAGTCGTCTTTATTTCCCCCCCAATCAGCATCCAAAACGTAGTAAGTGTAAGAGAGCTCGAAGGCTGAATGAGAAGACCATAATCAATGGTGTTTTTCAAGTAGCGTAAGAGACGTTTCGCGGCTGTCCAATGTGATTGACACGGGAAATGCATAAATTGGGCCAATTTGTTGACAACAAAAGCAATATCAGGCCTCGTAAAAAGCAAGTATTGAAGACCACCCACAAGGCTACGGTAGTTGGTGGGATCGGCCAACATTTCACCATCTGTAATGGTTAAATGTGTACTACAACTCATAGGAGTGGCTGATTCATTGGCACTTTCCATCTGAAATTTGGTTAATAAGTCGTGAATGTACTTGCGTTGAGACAAGAAGAGACCGCGGCCAATTGCTTGGACATCAACGCCAAGAAAGTAAGAAGAGACGGGAGGCGATAAGTGTGAATTTTACATGTGTTTCGATGTGTATTTCGAGCTATAATGATAAGTAAACATGCATATACTCGCGTTAAATGTTACATATTCACTCCTTGTGGAAAAGATATTACACTTTGCTTATTTTGTAGGAATTTCATGATATTTGAAGCTAATTGAATAAGAATATGAGGAAAGCAAAGTAGAAATGCGGAGAATTGAGTGGATATACGAAACATGAAGCCTAAAAGAGCGAAAGTTGAGCGTTCACGGAAGAAACAGGGGGCACACGGGTTAGGCGTGCCTCAAGCCACCACCCGTGCACCCCTGTATAAGGTTGATTGAAGCTGCAGCATGGCGCACGGGTAGCCCATGCATGGGCGCACCACCCGTGCGCCCTACAGAGAGTCAGGATATCTCACCGGAGTGGCGCACGGGTAGGCCGTGCTCCGACGCACCACCCGTGCGCCCTACGAGAGAGTTGGGGTATTCAGCGAGGGGTGGCGCACGGGTAACCCGTGCGTGGGCGCACCACCCGTGCGTCTGCTACTGAATCCCATGTCTGACATTAAGCCCTAAACATGATGGGAGTATAAAAAGGCTTTGGGGGCGCACACGGGGAATTCTGGCATTTTTGGGATCTACAACACAAGACAAGAGTCAACTCTTGGAAGGAGACATCAAGGAGATAATCGGGTTGCATCGAGCTTGAAGAACGGAGATACATCGAGAGATTGTCGCGTTCCTAAGTTTTCTTGCTTCTCTTTTAGTTTCACTCTTTTAGTTTCATTTGTAATGACTTTGAACACTTTGTGTGTAAGTTGTTTAATCATGTGTAGCTAAACTCTTGTGATTTCGGGTTTTGGAAGTAGATTAATGAACTCTTGTTGAATGTTTTAATCTTAGTTGAAGTTATTATCTTGAAGCCTATTTGAGTACTTTGTTCTTATTCTTGTTTTATCACTTGGCCAATGATTTAACTTGTTTGATATATTGATTCATAATTCGAGAGATGAGTTTCAATATTAGATCTTGAGTACTTGACATGAATATTTGCATGAATCGAGAGGTTTGCGAATATTGTGAGGACATTTGATCTTTGATGCTTTTGGGAGTTGTGTATCTATTGTTGAGTAGAGATGCTAGCATGGATATTTCAATCTACGTTTTATATACATCTCGAGAGGGGGGATAAAATAGCTTTGTGATCGTCTTATAGGAATATTGATAATAACTTTGGCTTTGATTTAATCGGACAACAAGAGGATTATTAATCGAAACCTTAACTCGGAAATCCATTTCATCATCTTGATACTTCTTTCATTTGTGTTATCTTATTTTCGTGTTTTAGTGATTTAAATTGTCTTAATCTCAAAACAACAACCATCAAATATTGATCGTCTAAATAAAAGTAAAACTATCTTGGTTCAATACTTAGCTTTATTGATTTATTAGTCTCCGTGGATACGACCTTGCTACCCTATTCGATAACGAACACCGTACACTTGCGGTGAAGCTAAAAATATAAGGCGAACAAGTTTTTGGCGCCGCTTTTCAGGACTAATACAATTTTTGGTGCTAATATTGCGATAGATAGAATTATTCTTAATTTAGACATTTTTCTTTATTATTTTTTTTTGTGTGACTTGAATTCCACATTATTTGACTTGTTTCTTCTAGTTTGGTCCGGGTAGTGTATGAACACGCGCTCCAAGCGGGGACTTAATACCGCTCATACAGGAAGTTGAGGCTTTCGCGAGGAGAATCGGTCTACCACTAGACGAGGCAGTGAAAGACAACACAATCCGATAATGGGGATTTGAATGAGTTACCAATACCGCCAAACAATGGTGGAAACGAGTTCCGATATCGGTTCAATGACAAGCCATTCGTGATTACTTTCGACCACAAACGAATCGTAATTACGGTGGTATTGCCCATATTCCCATCAATGCCAACAACTTGAGCTCAAACCGCACTAATCAATATGGTGCAACAAAATCGATTTGGGGGTTTGCAGAAGATCCTAACTCTCACCTTGCCCATTTTATCCAAATATGCAATACGATCAAGATGAACGGAGTCTCGAGATGACGCCATAAGATTGCGCCTATTCCCATTCTCTTTACGGGATAAGGCGAGAAATTGGTTGGGTACTTTGACGCAAGGAAGTGTGAGCACTTGGGATGATTTGAGCCAAAAGTTTTTGTTTAAATTCTTTCCACCATGCAAAACTTTGCGGCTCAAAAGTGAGATCACTCAATTCCGACAATTTGACTCGAGCCTTTGTACGAGGCTTGGGAAAGATTTAGGGATTTGTTAAGAAGATGTCCACAACACGGCTTTCCGGAGGATCAACATGATTATGTTTCTTTTACAATGGTCTAATGGGGCAAACGAGGGCCTTTGTTGATGCCGCAATGGGGGAGGAGCTTTGTTGGCAAGGTTTCCACAAGATGCCTTAAATCTTCTTGAGGAAATGGCCATGAGCGATTACCAATGGCCATCCGAAAGATCCAATGTACAACGAGTAGTCGAAATCTCGAGAATCGGACCCTATCAAAACATTGTCGGCACAAGTAGCGGCTTTGACAACTCAATTGAATGTATTTACGAAGGGGCGGAAGCGGATCTGACGAGCACGGGTAGTGAAGCTCTTCTATATCCGATGGAAGAGATAAGTTATGTGAATACTTAGGAATTTCAAACAATTTAGGAATAATTCAAACCCAACGCACTACCATCCAGGGTTGAGAAATCATGAAAATTTTTCCTATGCAAATACAAAGAATGTGTTACAACCTCCACCGGGATTCAATGCTTCGAGTGGAGGCGGTAATGGAGGAGGCAAATCATCGTTGGAAGATATACTCACCTCTTTCATAAATCAATATAGTGCTTTCATGAATGAGACGAGGAGCCGCCTCGATAAGCAAGACCTTAGGATGGATAAGTTAGAACAACAAGTGGCAAGCTCAATAAAGAACTGAAACTCAAATCGGTCAATTGGGCTGCAATTGTGGGAGTCAACATCAAAGGGTCAATTTCAAGCAACACGAGGTCAACCCGAGGGAACATTGCAATGCCATCCATGTGTGGGGTGGAAAAGAGAATGAAGAGTCCGAAAATGCGATATTGGTGTGACGCGTGAGTCACGCACGACCGTATATCAACGCACGCGACCAGGGCGTGTGTGATGCGAACCTACCATTCAAATTCGGGAAATGACAGAAACGAAGCCCAAGGCAATATGAAAGTTAAAGGAGAAACCGAGCAACAAATAGATAAACAAAAAAGAGCCAAGAAACGTGAATCGTATCCTAACTCTAATTTGTTGAAATATAATATTCCTCTTCCCTTTCCCGATTGTTTCACAAGACTAATCGAATAATCAATTTGCTAAATTTGTGGGCATGTTTAAAAATTGCACATTAACGTTCCTTTTGCGAAGCAATGAAACATATGCCAAATTATGCGAAGTTTTTAGGGGAAGCGATGTCCAACAAGAACAAATGGGCGGAGAATGGGATTGTAAACTTGACGGAAGAATGTAGCGCACTCATACAAAGGAAAATACCGCAAAAGCTGAAAGATCCGGGGAGTTTCACTATCCCTTGTACAATAGGCGATATTTTCTTTGATAATGTACTTTGTGATCTAGGATCTAGTATTAATTTGATGCCACTGTCCGTTCTCAGGAAGCTTGGACTCGGAGAAGTGAGACCATCCACGGTCACCCTACAACTCGCGGATAGATCACTCGTATATCCAACGGGATACTAGAAGATGTGCTCATAAAAGTCGATAAATTCATATTCCCCGTGGATTTTCTAGTGCTAGATATGAATGAGGATTGTGACACCCCTCTTATACTTGGGCGTCCATTTTTGGCAACCGCGGAAGCACTAATAGATGTTAAGAAAGGGGAGCTTACATTACAAGTTGATGATGAGCGTATTTCATTTTCCGTTTTCCGGAATATGAAAGGACATGATGATCTTAATGGTTGTAAAACAAAAACAATTGCTAATTTCTGTACTCAAGCCAATAGCTTGAATAATTGTGTGCATTTTAAAGATAATATGCAGGGATTATCAATGAAGGAGAAGGAAAGGCACAAAAAGCCTGAAGTTGAACCAAGAGCGTGCACGTACCATTCGCACGATGAAGAGGAGAACATATGGATAGTTGACGAGCATGAAAAACCTCCTTTAGTAATGATCAAGGGAGGTGTAAATCCAAGTGAGCGGGATTGGCATGGAAAACTGCACAATGAGGTGACAAGCCTCATTTCGCAAAGATCATAATCGGAATCAAAAGGCGTCAAGCTAACGACGTTAAATATAGCGCTTGTTGGGAGGCAACCCAACGGTTTTTCGTGTGACTTTCCTTTTTGTGTGTGTTTAGTTTCATAGTTGTGTGATTTGAGTGATTTGATTTGTGTATTTCTTTTTATGAGTGTGATTTGTGTGTTTTTGTTTCATTTTTGTGTGTTTTTATTCGAGTATATCCCCACTTTTCGTTATTGAAATTCTATTTTTCCCTTAGGACACTATAATTTCATTCAAGTTTGGGGAGAGATAGTATTTTAATATATGAAAAGTGTGGATACAAAAAAAAAATGGTTCATGCATTTTGTGTTTTCATATAGTTGCATTAGAGCATCTTAGGTTGCATTTGCATTAGAGCACGTTTATAGCTTTAGCATGTTTATTGTTTTCGTAGTAGTTAGAGAGTGAGTTGACCGGGCATGTTGCAACTTGCTATTTGTGTGTGTTGATTGAAAATTCATATTGTTGGGATTGGATGTTGGTAATGAGTTGATTGAGCTTGAATAGATGACATTGAGCATGTTGATATGGAAAACTTGGTTTGATGCTTTGAATTACATAATTGCAAGCCTGTGAGCTTTTGAGCCTTTCCGCTTGTATCTTGCGTGATCTTGTTGTGATTTGAGTGTATCGGTCATGTTGTTAGAATTCTAGAACTTGCTTGGGTATCTCTGTCAAGGCCACATGTTGTATGCGAACGGTGTGAATGTGATTAAAGGCCATCTTTGCTAGCCTTTCAAGCCTTTTACCTACCTAAAGATGTTGAAATTCCTAGTTAGCCAAGTTGAGCCTATAGCCTATTTCTTTGATAACCACAAAATTTAACCCATGATCTTAATATATCCATCACCTTAAACTCGAATGTATAGCGTTGAGTAAAGGAATGAATGAGGATGAATGGGTGGGAATTGAAAAGTAGGATAAGTGGGCATACTTGGTTAAATGGGACATAAAGATGAAGGAAAGGAGTTGAATAAAAAGTGTTGAAAATGCACAAATGAAAAAAAAATTGATTGAAAAGTTGATAAACCTTGGAGGGCGAAGGATTGTGAATGGAGGCGTTTCTCAAAAGAAAGAAAGGAAATGGAGATAAATGAAGTCGATAAAAATGAGGGATAATTGGAGTAGCATATGGGATTGTAATGAAAATGATTGATATGCTCATCGGTCTATATACTCGAGTCCGAGTCACTTTATCCAAAATTTCCTACCCAAACCAAAGAGCTTTCATTACAACCAAATGAGAAAGTCCTTTTGATTCACAAATTGCATACACTCTAGTGGCGGAGATATGAGACGAATTGCAAGCTTATGGTAATTTTGCGACATCGAACTCGATTTGAGCGTAAACACGTCCTATATCCTCGAGAGATGAGAGTATACACTTGACTTTGAGAGTTGGAATTGAGCATTTCACTTTGTTTTACTTGAGGCGTGTTCTTTGATCAGATATTTGAGGCTTGATTGGTATGTTGCTTGACATTCATGATGAATAATATGAATTTCTTTTTGGATCCGTTGTGTGCGCTTTTATTCTTATCTCCCTGTTGTGCTTTATCGTGTTTTCAAAAAAAATTGTTGATCGGGGACGGTCAACGGTTTTAAGTTTGGGGGATTTTGATAAGTGTGAATTTTACATGTGTTTCGATGTGTATTTCGAGCTATAATGATAAGTAAACATGCATATACTCGCGTTAAATGTTACATATTCACTCCTTGTGGAAAAGATATTACACTTTGCTTATTTTGTAGGAATTTCATGATATTTGAAGCTAATTGAATAAGAATATGAGGAAAGCAAAGTAGAAATGCGGAGAATGAGTGGATATACGAAACATGAAGCCTAAAAGAAAGCGAAAGTTGAGCGTTCACGGAAGAAACAGGGGGCACACGGGTTAGGCGTGCCTCAAGCCACCACCCGTGCACCGTATAAGGTTGATTGAAGCTGCGCAGCATGGCGCACGGGTAGCCCATGCATGGGCGCACCACCCGTGCGCCCTACTGAGAGTCGATATCTCACCGGAGTGGCGCACGGGTAGGCCGTGCTCGACGCACCACCCGTGCGCCCTACAGAGAGTTGGGGTATTCAGCGAGGGTGGCGCACGGGTAACCCGTGCGTGGGCGCACCACCGTGCGTGCGCTAGAATCCCATAACTGACATTAAGCCCTAAACATGATGGGGAGTATAAAAAGGCTTTGGGGGCGCACAGGGGAATTCGGCATTTTTGGGATCTACAACACAAGACAAGAGTCAACTCTTGGAAGGAGACATCAAGGAGATAATCGGGTTGCATCGGAGCTTGAAGAACGGAGATACATCGAGAGATTGTCGCGTTCCTAAGTTTTCTTGCTTCTCTTTTAGTTTCACTCTTTTAGTTTCATTTGTAATGACTTTGAATACTTTGTGTGTAAGTTGTTTAATCATGTGTAGCTAAACTCTTGTGATTTTTAGGGTTTTGGAAGTAGATTAATGAACTCTTGTTGAATGTTTTAATCTTAGTTGAAGTTATTATCTTGAAGCCTATTTGAGTACTTTGTTCTTATTCTTGTTTTATCACTTGGCCAATGATTTAACTTGTTTGATATATTGATTCATAATTCGAGAGATGAGTTTCAATATTAGATCTTGAGTACTTGACATGAATATTTGCATGAATCGAGAGGTTTGCGAATATTGTGAGGACATTTGATCTTTGATGCTTTTGGGAGTTGTGTATCTATTGTTGAGTAGAGATGCTAGCATGGATATTTCAATCTACGTTTTATATACATCTCGAGAGGGGGGATAAAATAGCTTTGTGATCGTCTTATAGGAATATTGATAATAACCTTGGCTTTGATTTAATCGGACAACAAGAGGATTATTAATCGAAACCTTAACTCGGAAATCCATTTCATCATCTTGATACTTCTTTCATTTGTGTTATCTTATTTTCGTGTTTTAGTGATTTAAATTGTCTTAATCTCAAAACAACAACCATCAAATATTGATCGTCTAAATAAAAGTAAAACTATCTTGGTTCAATACTTAGCCTATTGATTTATTAGTCTCCGTGGATACGACCTTGCTACCCTATTCGATAACGAACACCGTACACTTGCGGTGAAGCTAAAAATATAGTGACAGAGCCAAGATTTTTGAGTGAAATTTTCACGATAAAGTCGCAATAATCCGAGATATAAAATGGGAATTGCAAAGTGGTCAAAAGGTCATCAACATAAACTAAGATATATGCCACCGAGTCCCATTCTTTGTAAATAAATAGAGAACTATCGAATATTGCATTGATAAAACAAAAGAGAGAATAAAATTACGAAGCTCGGTAAACCACGCTGCGGGGCCTGCCGCAAACCATAAAGAGATTTCAATAACCGGCAAACATGAGTAGGACGAGAGGCATCACGAAAACCAGGAGGTTGCATCATAAACACCTCATCTGTTAAATGACCATGTAAAAACGCATTATTAACATCGAGTTGATTAACCTGCCAACCATGGGACATGGCAATCGTAACGACAATACGAATGGTAGAAGGTTTAATGACCGGGCTAAAAGTTTCTTTAAAATCCATGCCAGGTCGTTGAGTAAAACCCTTCGCAACAAGACGGGCCTTATAGCGTTCAATGGTGCCATCAGCCCGTCTTTTCACTCTAAAAACCCACTTACACCCAACAACGTTGTGATGAGATTCACGGGGAACAAGTTCCCACGTATTGTTCCGGTGTAGAGCAGTTAGTTCGTCTAACATGCCTGTCTTCCAGTGATCACATTTTAGAGCCTGCTTAACTGAGGAAGGCTCCAAGGGCGAAGAAGAATGCATTGAAGCAGTGAGAGAGAGTTTCTGAGATGGGCGAAAAGTATTATTTTTAGAGCGTGTTTGCATAGGATGAGTAGGGCCTGAAGGTGGACGACCGGAGGTGGAAGAAGACACTTCAACAGGGGGCTCTTCAGCAATGGGGCGCAACACAACTTCAACAACAGGAGAGGGCATAGGCATGGTGTCCGATGGACGGCTAGAAAGTGAAAATGGAAATGGAGGACCGTGAGTATCAGATAGAGTTGGAGAAATTTGATGGGTATGAGACGATAAGATAGGGGTAACCAAGGACGTGGCAGGGTCTGGGTTGCTAGCAGTAGAATCAGAATCAGGTAGCGATGATTCATGATTGACATGGTTGAAAGAGAACCAAGAGTCGAGTGAGGCAGAAGACACGGGAAGAAGATCGGATGCAAAAGAACCTGAAGCAAATTTATTTTCAAGAAAACGCACATGACGAGAGTGAAAATAACGATGTACAGATGGATCGTAGCAGACAAAACAATCATGAACTAACGAATATCCAAGAAAAATGCAAGGTCGAGAGCGGAGTTCTAATTTGTGCCTAGCATATGGTCGTAGCCAAGGATAACATTTGCAACCAAAAACACGAAGTTTGTCGTAATTCGGTTGTTTTTGAAAAAGAGTAAAATATGGAGTTTGCCCATTTAGTGCAGAAGATGGTAATCGATTAATCAGATAGATAGCAGTTTGGAAAGCAAAAGGCCAGAAACCGAGTGGAAGAGAGGCACGATGTAGGAGAGCTAGACCACTTTCAACAATGTGGCGATGTCGGCGTTCAGCGGTAGAGATGTGCTCAGGGGTGTAAGGTGGAGAAATTAAGTGTTGGATACCATGGGCAGACAGAATTGATTTTAGACCAATATATTCGGTGCCACCATCAGAATAGAGTGTGCAAATTGGAGTATTAAAGCATTTTTCCACCATTGGTTTAAACTGATTAAATATGCTAAACACGTCTGATTTATGGGACATTGGAAACAACCAAGAATACTTGATAAAATTATCAACAAACAATACATAATAAGAATATCCATTTATTGATCGAACCGGAGCAGGGCCCCAAACATCAGTAAAAATAACCTCTAAAGGACGAGAAGTTGTCAAGCTAGAAACACCAAAAGGAAGTTTATGACTTTTATTAGAAACAACCTAACTCCCGAATGGGGACAGTAGTAGAAAGAACACCACTAGACGCTAATAGACGCAAAACTTTGGACGAAGGATGCCCCTGCTTGATATATGTTTTTATCATGATTTTGATGATTTTGTGTTTACACCAAAACAATATTTTTAATTGTTGTCCAAATACTCCTAAATGATTTATAATGTTCGTACTAATTTCTCGGAGTATTTCTTCAAAGGTATTTTCGATAAAAATTGGACAACACTTTTTGATGATTTTGAGTTAATGAGTTTTTACATCAAAACTATATTTCAAATGTTATCCAAATACTCCCGATTGTGTTTAAAATATTTTTACTATTTTTTCGGAGTATTTCTTGAGTTTATTTTCGATAAAAATTGGACAATACTTCTGTCTCGAGGTCGACCGGTCGCCCTATAGGGCAACCCGTACCTGAAGGTATAAGTTGAAACAGAAAGAGAGATCAAGTTTTTTTTGACAAGAGCCGACCGGTCGCCAGGTGGGTCGACTGGCAGGTGCCGACCCGTCGCCCCAGGGATCGACCGGTGCCGCTTGTGCGAGTTTCGTTCTGTTCTTCAAAATTGAAAGGGAGACCGACTGGGCATGGGGTCGACCGGTCGGACCCCCCGTCGATCGGTCGCCCTGTGTAAAAATGCTGTGTTATTTTTCAAACGTCTATTTCTACGCGATCGGTCGCCCTAAGATTTTGATGACAAAGAAATTCTCGACCGTTGTGCGGCAGACCAACTTTCCTTAAATTGTGGGATTGATTTCTAACATCTATATTATTGATTTTAATTGTATTTTTCTGTAGATTTTCAATCCCCAAGAGGAGCCTATACATGATCAATCATCTCCTATAAATAGAGGAAGTTTTGGAGCAACAAAAACAAAAAATTGAGATACAACACAACAAGATACATTCAAGAAAACACATTAGTTCTTCATTGTTATTATTCTTGTTGTAATTTGCCTAGCTTATCACTTTCACATCTTGAGGTCTAGGTTTTCATTTCTTGATTACACTTGCACTCAAATTGTAATATTCATTATTGAGTTATAATCTTGATTTTGGTCATCATTCAACACAAGACATCCTTGTGAGTATGGAATGAATACACTTGGGTGATCTAGTTGATAGGTATTTCAAGAGTGTGGTGCTCTTGAGGTGTTGAAGAATTTGGTGTTCTTCAATGTTGAAGATTGTGGTGATCTTCACAAGGTGCCGTTGGAGATTGTGGTAATCTTCAAGAGAGATTGTGGTAATCTCAAAGGTGGTGTTGTAAGAAGATTGTGGTACTCTTCAAGGTGATGTTGTAAGGTGTTGTATTAGTTTTGGTAATTAATAAAATCTTTTTCTTTTTAAAATCCATCCCGGATATACTAGGGTGGTAGAGGATTAGGCCCTAGGTGGGTTGAACCTCTATAAATAGCGTGTGTTGTTTACTTCCCGCACCTTTACTATTGTCTTGGCTTATTTGTTTCGAAAAAGAGGGCATAATTGAAAAAATGGCGATAATCTATTCACCCCCCTCTAGATTATCGTAGCCGCTTGGACTTACAAGTGGTATCAGAGCCAAACTCTTTGGCAAGCTCGTTCCACGTCGCGAGTAAAGATGAACGATCATCGGCTACGAATGAAGTCTACCTTACCGGCACCTCCACCACCAAGCCACCACTATTTGATTCCAAATATTATACATTTTGGAAAGAAAGAATGGAATGTTATCTACAAGGTTGTGGGTTCGATATTTGGAACACGGTCGTCAATGGAGAATCTATTCCGATGATGGACACACTACACACCTCCAAAGGCTTCAAAAAGCTCAATGATGAAGAGAAGAAAATCATCTCCTTAAATGGTAAAGCTCTTAATATTATTTATTGTTCACTTACCATTTTGGAATTTGATCATATTGTCGGAATTAAATCGACACATGAAGTATGGAGAAAACTAGAAGAAGTATATGCAAATGAAAGGAGCAACGCAAAAGCATCTACTTCTCAATGGGATACAACAACATGGGATGAGCTTCCTACAACCTCCAACAATGATGTATATGAACGATGTCTTATGGGCTTCGAAGAAGAAAACGAGGTAAGTTCTAAACCTTCTACTTCCTATGATAATGAATTAGAAAATGAATATAGTGATTTGCAAAATGATTATGATGAGCTTCAAATGAATTCCAAAGCTTACTTGTTAAATACAAAGATTTGAAAAAGGAATTCATTGTTTTGAAAAATGATAAGGATAGTTTATTCACTTCTTATGAATCTCTATCATGTGCTCACACCACCACCCTTGACAAGGTTAGAATCCTTGAAAAAGAAAATAGTACTCAAAATATTGATTATATGAAAAAAGGATTTATTAAAATCTAACTTGAGTACCAATAAAATGTCCAATATTGTTGATGTTCATAGTTGTGATAAATTGAAACAAGGACTTGATCATAAGCCTAATGTTATTAATCGTGTGAAAGAAATCAAGTCTCTAAGCATGTTGGTCATTATGCTTCAAAAATTATTACATGCTTCTATTGTGGTAAAAAGGGTCATACGGTTAATACTTGTCGGGCTAGAAATAGCTCTAATTATTTTTGGAGACCTAAAAGTCTCAAAGCTAATCCCAAAGGACCCAAACACTTGAGGGTACCACAAAACCATGTCGTATTAGGTACCCCGGCGGAATAATAATCGAGGAAAATTCATACCGCCAAGAAGACATCAAATGACCATCTCATTTGATCAAAGAAGAAGACATCACCAAAATGAATTTCCAAGAGAAAGACACTATCAATAATGGGAAGGACACAATCCTTGGAAATGAAGCAATAGGAAGAGCTATCATCAACAAGATGATTTTCAAAGAGGAAGATACCATCAACAATGGGAAAGACACAACCCATGGAAATGGCGAAATTGGTAAACCGTATCTCCCCATTTAAATATGCATTTTGTTTTTATTTGGGTCATAATTGAATTTTTTTTTAAAATATTTTTTTTTTTAAAAAAAGGTCTTCAATTAATATTTGTGTCTTTAAAATTCTTTGAAAAGGAGACCTTGCATGATGTTGTGATTTATTACTTCTTATGGATTTTCATGAGCATACTTGATACATATATATTGCCTACACTTGTTTCATTATGGTTGTACAAAATTTGTTTTAGAATTGTATAGAATATCTTCACCAATGGGTATTTGTCATAATGTGTCAAAAGATCCTTAAACTATCGAGGTACGTTCACTCGTATTATTTTTTGAACTCGATGTTTTTATGACATAATCATGCGCTTATCTTTCAAACCATTTTATTGCATTCCCTTTAGTGCCATTAAATGATTTTGTCAATTTTTCTTAAAAAGGGCACTGCTCGTAAAATCTCGTTTTTATTCGAGTTTATTCTTATTGTGACTCATATATGTTGGATATAGTCCATGATTATCATTTTTCAAGTTTTAAAACTTTTGGGGTGAAAAATCAAATTTTAGAAAATTCTGGAAATTGCAAAAATTGCACAAGGGGGCGGTCTAAAGGGGGTCGACGGCCGCCTGCACTCGACCTCGGCCGCACCCACCCCGACCTGGCCGCCTGGCTTGTTTTATTTCTTAAAACTCGACTGTCTCATTTTTGACAAACAGAATTCCAATTCTTCAAAACCCTTATTCAGCGAAAAATTCACCCCTTTCACTATAATCTTCAAATCTTCACCAAATCTTGTGATTTACTTTGCTAATCCACTCTATTTTGCAAGAATCTCACTTCTATGGCACCTCCAAGGAATTCCACCGTTCGTAATCCTAATCCCAAACGAAAAAGAGCCGGAGAGGGGAACTCAAGAAATCGGCAAGAGGAAGCCGAACAATGAGATATTCGAGCTACCCAACGGAATGTAGCTCAAGAGCACGAGGATATTCAAAACCCTCTACTTTCCCGGCCTCAAATTGCCGAACTTCGCGGGACCATTTCGCTCGACAATTGTCGTTGGGCAAGAAGTAAGAAATCTCTTATCTCTCAAGCTCCTCGCTCCGTGAATGCTTTAGATTTTATCAATAAATATGCAGAGTGGTATTATGAGAATTTGAACTGGGTGCTAAGTTTATTTCTCGTACAAAAATTTGTCGGTTTGTTTCTTTTTCGAATGAATATCCGACTATACGTGGATTTTTTGAAGAACAAGGTTGGATGCATCTGTGGGAGCATCCTTATGTGTTGTATGATGATGATGTGATTTTGCATTTTTATGCTAATTTGTGGGTTGAGTATGATGCTCAAAGGAAGCCTATTAAACTCGTTTGTGAGAGGTCGTCATTTTTTATGGACTCCGGATGATATTTGTCGATTATTGTATGTGCAAGAGGGTGGTTGGAATTATTTTGGTGTACAAATTGGAATGATGAAATGATGGGTGTCACTATGGAAGAGGTTAAGACCTTTTTGGGCTTTTGTCCACAAAATTCGTTATTGGCCATGACTCTCGAGCATAGAGTTATCTCTATAATTGTCGCCTATTGCATTTGTGGTAAAGCGGGAAAATGCCTAGCAATTTGTACTTCTTTTTGACATATAAAATTGCTAGAAGGGAACCGCTAAATTTTGGTGCAATTCTAATTCAATGCATCATTGAGTCAATCACTCAAGGGACGAAGAAGTTTGCCATGTGGAATTGGATTTGCAAGCTTCTAATAAACTCGGGCTTACCATCATCAGAGTGTAATTCGGAGATGTTTCAAAATGATTTCGATATTGATAATATTTCACAAGTAGTCCACATGTGCAAGAATATGCCTATTCGTCCTACTAAAATGGCAAAAGGAAGAAGCCAATGTTCTACATCACAAAATCCCAATGACATTTTTGATGATGCCGAAGCTGATAGATTGGCGGCGGGTGACGGACCAAGCAATCCGGAGGGTAATACCAGTGCTCAACCATCTCGGGGTTCCGTTCAAACCCAATTTGATGAATATAGAGTCCTTCAAGATGCTCGGTATGAGGCGTTGAGTCAAGAGAACTCTAGATTGAAAAAGTCGATGGGTAAATTGAAGAAACTCATCAAGGATCTCATCTCGAATACATGCTTTTCATCCGATGAAGAATGACGATCTTATCACTTTTCTTGCTTTACTTTTCATGTCATTTATTTTATTATGTAATGAACTATTGTGTACAACTCTATTGTTCTAATGATATTTGCTTGTTGTTTTTCTTAAAGGGGATGAACTAGCAAGAATGCTAGTAGCTTTTGATTATGATCTTGATGGAGTATTTGATGGTAAAAATACTCTAATTTATGCATTGTTTGAAATTTTTGGATGGAAGGTTAAAGTACTTGATGGTAAAAGTACTTATTCTAATTCTTGCTTGGTGGCATTTGTAATGCCTTGATTCTATTGCTTTGTTGGTTTTCTCAATTGGGTTAAACCCTTGAGTATATATCTTGTTATTGTTGGTTAATATTAGTTGAATGATGGTGATGATATATTGGCTTGGCAAAGTTTTTTTTCAAAGGGCTACACATTTCCTTTTATACTTAATGCCCGCCAAGTGTTCGATAAAATGTTTCTAAGGAAAATTCATCACTTACATGACTCTCTTAGCTTCAAATGTCTTATATTTTTATAGAGATCATGTTTTGCAACTTAAATAAGCTTTCACAAGTTCTTACAAGTCTTTTAATCAACTCTTCCCTTTACTTTTGGAAATATAAGCTTCTATGATCATATAGCTCGATAAAATGCACACTTTGATATGGATTTATGATGTTTCTATCGTGCTAACATTCTTTTTGATGATTCCAAAGGGGGGAAACAGGTTATAAGCTCATTAGCTCATAAAAGCTAATATAAGCTCGTGAAAGAAGCTATAAGCTATGGTTCCTAAAAGCCAAAAGCTATGTAGTATACTTAGTCCATTTGTTGTTTGTTGGACTTATACATGTCTTATGATATTTTGTTGACAGGGGGAGCTTATAAGCTCTTGATTCTTAAGCTCTATTTGTAAAAGCTAAGCTTTTAGCTTTTGGTTGATTGTCTCGTTATTATTTTTGATGTGCTTGTTGATAGGGGGAGCTTGTGCTAATATTTGGAAAATATTTACTCCCTTATTTGGTTGCTATTTTGTTTTGGAAATTTGGTCGCTTCTAAACGGTTAGATGTTTTTACCGGAAAATCGTTTTTGCTTTTTTAAACTCGACCTCTTAATATTTCTCAAAAATTATTTTGGTTTGTAATCATCAAAAATGGGGAGATTGTTTGATATATGTTTTTATCATGATTTTGATGATTTTGTGTTTACACCAAAACAATGTTTTTAATTGTTGTCCAAATACTCCTAAATGATTTATAATGTTCGTACTAATTTCTCGGAGTATTTCTTCAAAGGTATTTTCGATAAAAATTGGACAACACTTTTTGATGATTTTGAGTTAATGAGTTTTTACATCAAAAATATATTTCAAATGTTGTCCAAATACTCCCGATTGTTTTAAAATATTTTTACTATTTTTTCGGAGTATTTCTTGAAGTTTATTTTCGATAAAAATTGGACAACACTTTTGTCTCGAGGTCGATCGGTCGCCCTATAGGGCAACCCGTACCTAAAGGTGTAAGTTGAAACAGAAAAGAGATCAAGTTTTTTTGACAAGAGCCGACCTGGCCGCCTGGGGATCGGCCGGCAGTCGTCGACGGTCGCCCCAGGGTCGATCGGTGCCCGCTTGTGCGAGTTTCATTCATTCTTCAAAATTGAAAGGGGAGGTCGGCCGGTCGGGTTAATTGGCCGCGGTCGCCGTGTAAAAATGTTGTGTTATTTTCAAACGCGTCTATTTCTACGCGATCGGTCGCCCTAAGGTTTTGACAACAAATTTTGATTGTGTGTTAAGAGACCAACTTTCCTTAAATTGTGGGATTGATTTCTAACAGCTATATTCTTGATTTTAATTGTATTTTTCTGTAGATTTTCAATCCTCAAGAGGAGCCTATACATGATCAATCATCTCCTATAAATAGAGGAAGTTTTGAAGCAACAAAAACAAAAAATTGAGATACAACACAACAAGATACATTGAAGAAAACACATTAGTTCTTCATTGTTATTATTCTTGTTGTAATTTGCCTAGCTTATCACTTTCACATCTTGAGGTCTAGGTTTTCATTTCTTGATTACACTTGCACTCAAATTGTAATATTTATTATTGAGTTATAATCTTGATTTTGGTCATCATTCAACACAAGACATCCTTGTGAGTATTCTTGTGGAATGAATACACTTGGGTGATCTAGGTGATAGGTATTTCAAGAGTGTGGTGCTCTTGAGGTGTTGAAGAATTTGGTGTTCTTTAAGGTTGAAGATTGTGGTGATCTTCACAAGGTGCCGTTGGAGATTGTGGTAATCTTATCTCAAATGTGGTGTTGTAAGAAGAGTGTGGTGCTCTTTAAGGTGATGTTGTAAGGTGTTGTATTAATTTTGGTAATTAATAAAATCTTTTTTCTTTTTGAAATCCATCCCGGATATACTGGGGTGGTAGAGGATTAGGCCCTAGGTGGGTTGAACCTCTATAAATAGACGCGTGTTGTTTACTTCCCGCACCTTTACTATTGTCTTGGCTTATTTGTTTTGAAAAAGAGGGCATAATCGAAAAGATGGCGATAATCTATTCACCCCCCTCTAGATTATCGTAGCCGCTTGGACTTACAGTCCCAGCCTATCATGCCAGGAATGAGAGGAAGATGTGAGGCTAACATTGGCTTGTTTGTGCGGTGAGGGAGATAATCCATGCCCTGGCCAGTCATAGACATTATTCTGGCTTCGCCCCGTTGTGAGAATTGCCCCCGTTGAAAGATCCTTCACACAAAAAGAAGTAGGTGAGAATTCTATAGAGGCGTTGTTGGAACGACAAAATTGATTAACCGATATGAGATTACAATGCATATTTGGAACATAAAGGACATTAGATAAATTAAAAAGGCCAGAGGGTGAGGAAAGATGCGAGTGACCGGTATAAGAAATTCCCAAACCTGTACCATCGCCAATCACAACATCGTCAGGGCCTTCATATGGTTGATGAAGAGTTAAATTATTAAAGTCGTTCGTAATATGATGCGAGGCACCAGAGTCAAGGAGCCATGGCGAGGCACCTGAGGTTTGCGCAGAATTGGCAGTGGTATTGGAAAAAAGAATACGTTTCGCCGAATAGCATTGCTTAGCAGAATGCCCTTTCTTATCACAGATTTGACAGACAATGGGTTGTTTAGACGGAGTAGAGGCAAAATTGTCACTATTAGAAATCCGACGAGGATTGTTGGAGAAACGACGCTGGCCATTATTTTTCTTTCCAGACAAAGAGAAAGATGGCGCAAAATTGGCGGCATTGACAGTGACAGGGGGTGCGATGCCAAGCACGCCAGCACCTCGTTGTTCTTCTCGACGAAAAAAGGCATCATATTCCATTAGCTTCTCTTGTAACTCATCAAACGAGATGATAGTGTCTCGGGCCCGAATTGCCGCAGCAATTTCTTTGAAAGCCGGACCAAGACCATTCAAGGTATGAGTGATCAAATATTGTTGTGGAACAGGAGCACCAACAAGAGACAATTCATCAGCAAGATCACGAATTTGAGCCAAATATTCTATAAGAGGTTGATTGCCACGAGAGAGAAGTGTAAGACGTTCAGTAAGACCCATGATTCAAGAAGAAGAGGGATTGGCATAATTGGTAGCTAACCGACGCCAGGCCTCGGCAGAAGTGGAGCAAGAACGAACAATAGGAATGACATGAGGAGATAAGGAGCCGATAATACCAAGAAGAAGTAACTTGTCCTGGCGCATCCAAGCATGGTAAGCCGGATTCAGAACCGACTTATTATCAACAAGGATGGAAGCAGAAGGGCAGGGGTTGGTGCCGTCAATATATTCAAGAAGATCGTAGCCGTATAATAACGCATCAAACTGAGATTTCCAAGAGTAGTAGTTTGACGAAGTGAGCTTGAGGGGCAGTTGATTGGCCACATTAATGGCGATCAAGGAAGCATCAGATGGTGATGGAGGAGTGGAGGAGGCCATTGCAGGAGGAAGCAGGAGGATCAAACTCGTGAGAGTATTGGAAGAAAGGCTGATACCATATAAGAAGGAATAATCTGATTGTGAAAAGCTTGTTCTCTTCATATGCACAGTGAACGTATAAATATACAAATACAACTAGATGAGATAAACTCATACAACTACCTATCCAAATATTGAGGGATCAGATAACTATGTAAAATATATGCTATATCTAAGAGTCTTCAGCGAGATAGGACTTATGCGTATTAAGGCCATTGGAAGTAAAAGATACTGGTTCACACAAATTGTTTCATTTATTGTGTTCCACTAACAAAAAACTTATATCTTTCCTGTTTCTGCTAGATTGCATTTTAGAGCTCTAACCCCCAAAAATATGTAAGTTCCTGTAATATTGGAGTTCACTAAAACCATAAATCACGTCGAAATTTGTTATTGTTTAATTACAAAAAATATTGCCTCCGGATCCTGATTAGCAAGTAAAGCTTAAACCACACATTTTTCTTATGTCTTCAAATTTTAGCGATAGATAGAGTAAATTTGTACTATATTATTAATTAAAGAAAGAATCACATGTCTTTGAATGAGTCCAAAAGGAACAAGTTTGCAACTTGGGCTGCTCAAGTCTTTCTTTACAACACCCCACCCACCCCCACCCCCCAAACTCCTCATTATCATCCATAATTCAAATTAAACCATCAAACAAAGTAACAAACCATCAAACATGTCTGAAAATACTAAAGATTACCCCATCAAGACAGTTGTAATTCTAGTCCAAGAAAACAGATCATTTGATCACATGCTAGGATGGATGAAATCCATCAACCCCGAAATCGACGGCGTAACCGGAAATGAATCGAACACTTTGTCAACTTCTGATCCTACCTCAAATCGCATATACTACGGCCACCAGTCTGGTAATGTCGAACCTGATCCTGGCCATTCATTTGAAGCAACGTACGAGCAAATCTACGGTGTTAAATTGGACGAAACCCGAGCTTCTGCTAATAACCTTTCTCCTACAATGGAAGGTTTCGCTCAGCAAGCAGAAACCATACAGAAAGGGATGGCTAATATAGTTATGAATGGATTTAGACCAGAATCGTTACCGGTTTATAAAGAGCTTATATCAGAGTTTGCTGTTTGTGATCGTTGGTTTTCATCGATTCCTAGTTTGACACAGCCAAACAGGCTTTTCATACACTCTGCAACATCTTATGGTGCAACGGCCAACGACATGAAAATGCTGATCGAAGGGTATCCGCAGAAGACGATTTTCGAGTCGGTTGAGGAGGGCAGTTTTTCGTTCGGGATTTATTACCAGTACCCTCCTTCCACTCTGTTTTACAGGTATTGTTTTTTTTTTTTTTCATAATCTTGTAAGAAAAATTTAATTGTTGTTGCACTCATGTTAATCCACACTCTTACCGCATTGATCATTTATCTGTTTACTTATATTCTTTCAATTTTGATTGGTTCAGCTAAACTTCTCTTTGATTTTTCGGAAAATAAATTCTTAGGTGGTGTAAAATGACGAAATTTAGTTCTCTAACTAATCACTTTTAAATTTTAGTCTAATATCTTTTAAAAACTTGGATATTTAGTTCGATTTTGACCAAAATTGTATAATTATTGGAAATTATTGATTGTGATAGGTCAAATATAAACATGTCAAAATATTTGGGGATTTAATGTAAAAAATGCCATCAAAATATTAAAATCCTTAAATTTTACGCGTCGATTTTTTGTGATTTGACGTGTCAATTTTGGCACCAAATTAACAAAATTCCTAAATTTCTTAGACACATTAGCAGCCGACCATTGTCTTTGTGGATAGGGAATAATCCAAGTAATCCAAGTTATATTACTGAAAAAAACTATTTCCCCATAAATTTTAGATAGACCACAGAAAGTACTTGTAGAAATCTGTGATCATTTAATCATGTATTTGCATGATCATTGTTTGCAACTAAAGATGAATTAGCTAATTATCAGATTTCTTTCACATGTAATATTTTTTTTTGAGTGGAACATGTAATATCTTATTGAGTAGGTGCAAAACTATCATATTTAAATTGTGTTAGTTTTGCCTTTGTGGATAGGGGAATAATTGAGTGTATTATATATTGACTTTTGAAAAAGATGTGGCCAAACTTTGCTCTGTTTGCAAGTGACTATAAAATAGTGATTATGCTTAAACTGTGCTTTTGTTGCAAATAATTCAGATTTTAATAGCTTGTCACTAGTTATCATTACCAATGCTTTGACACCAATCACAACCTTTATTAATCCTATTTAATTAGCTCAAAGGATAAAGGATTAGTTAGATTTTGGACTCCAAGGTGTCATAGCACAAGCCCACTTTGTCCTTTTTATGCAAACTTTTTTACTGTAATATTCAAAGCCATCAATCATGACTATCTGATGGCTTTTACTTTTCTTTAGCCTAATAGTCTTGGTAGCATATCAAGACTTCAAACATGTACAGTAATTGAATAATCCATTGTGGTTTTAGGATTGTTTGAAAAAACAATTCTACTTTTAAATAAAGTTATTTATAAAAGAGAGAAATAATTGAGAAATATTAGAAGTTGATAGTGTTTGCAAATAAAAACTAAAAATTGAATAAATTAAAAGGATAATTACAAAAACACCCGGAGGTTTGGGCTAATCACAAAAAAATCCAGAGATTTTTCAAAATTACAAAAAAAAAAAAAAAAAACAGAAGATTTGATTATGTCTTAAATTTAAGGGTGTATCCGTAATATTTTTATAAATATCAGGGAGGTTTTTGAATTATTTTTTGCTTATAAAGGGAGAATATAAAACGAAATCAAACCTCAAGGGATTTTTGCAATTTTCAAAAACCTCTGGTTTTTTTTTTTGTAATTAGCCCAAACCTCAGGGTTTATTTTGTAAATATCCCTAAATTTAAATGGAGTGTTTGGTAAATAAGTTGTAAAAGTCAAGTCACAAGCCGAATTAGAAATCTAGAGCACAATTTTCTATATTCTGATTAAATTATAGAGAATTAGAAGCAGAAATTGACATTTGGAAACTCTAGAAGCTAGTTCTTGTTTTTTAAGCCAAAAGCTGACACTCACTTTTCTTGAAGTGTTTGTAAATGCTCCCTTAATATCATTTAGGAATGTAATTCTGGAAATGAACCATCAAAATTTGAACCCTAAGATTACAAATTTTTACTAGCATTTCTGACAGAAGTTAACTAAATAACAGAAACCTGAGGAAATTGAAGTACATAAGAAACTTCCACCAGTTTGATCTTAGCTTCAAGAGGCACTGCAAAGAGGGAAAGCTACCAAACTATGTTGTAATAGAACAAAGATATTTCGAGACAAAATTGGTCCCAGGTAACGATGATCACCCACCTCACGATGTATCAGAAGGCCAGAAATTCGTCAAGGAAGTTTACGAAACATTGAGATCAAGTCCCCAATGGAATGAAATTTTGTTCGTGATTATATACGACGAGCATGGAGGATTTTACGATCACGTGCCAACGCCTGTCGCTGGTGTACCTAGTCCAGACGACATCGTTGGTCCTGAACCGTACAGATTCAAATTTGATCGCCTTGGCGTTAGAGTTCCTGCAATCTTGATATCCCCTTGGATTGAACCTGGAACAGGTAGTCAAATTCGTATATGGGGGAAAATGCAAAATCGTTCATGGGTGTCACGCCAAACTCATATGACTAATAAAAAAAATTCAATTAGCCCGGTAACTAATAAAAAAACAAATCTCGAATTAAGTTTAAATTTGTCCTAGAATTTTAAATTGGTGGGATATTGTCAGGTGAAACTCATATGACTTGAAAATATATCGTGAATTTTTGATAGATTTGGTTAAATTGCTTATTTTAACTTTTTCATATGATTTGGGGTCATGTCAGGAGGCAAAAGGCTAACGAGGGAGGATTAAAACTGTCATCTAAGTTGTCACTCGGTTAAGATAAATGACATTTTAAATCCATTTTCGTTAGCATTCTCTCTCATGTGGGCGTCAAATTATATAGGGAAGTCCAAATAAGTAATTTGACAAAAAAAAAAAAAAACAAAATCTACAAATCCTCGATATTTCCAAGTTGTGTGGGTTTCACGTGATAATAACCGGCTAATTTTAAAATTTTAACACAAATTTGGCCCAATTCGAGATTTTTCATTAGTTATTGGAGTAAACTGAATATTTGAATTACAGCGGGACTATTTTTCAGCCCCATTAGTTTATAAGACCAAATTTGCATTTTGCCTCGTTTTTAATGTGTTTTAATAGAAACCATTGATTATCTTTGATTATTACTTGCATTGCTAACCGGAAACTAATTTTTGATGAGAAAATGCAGTGTTACATGGACCTTCTGGACCATATCCTACATCAGAATTCGAGCATTCCTCAATTCCAGCAACTGTCAAGAAGATTTTCAATCTGAAAAACTTCTTAACAAAGCGCGATGCTTGGGCAGGCACATTTGAATGCGTCTTAAACAGGGTTAGTCCAAGAGCAGATTGTCCTGGTAATTTTTTTTTTTACAGATTTGTCGTTTACCAATACTAGGGATAATTACAAATACTACCTTTGAAGTTTAGAATAATTACAAAAACGACCAAGGCATTCGTTCAACATCACAAATACCCTTTTAATATATGTTTTTATTTGTGATAATAGGTCAAATTGTGTTGAGATATGTCACTTCTGAGTTGTCCCACATTTATTGATTAAGGGAAGAGAGATTAAGGGAAGATAGTCCACTTTATAAGCCAAGTGAGCTACTCCTCCTATCACCAGTTGGTTTTAGGATGGAACCTCACTTGTTAGGCTTGGGCTCTCTCCCATATTGGATACGCTTCATGTGTGGGACATTTATGTTTTTTGAAAATGAAAACTAGCCATGTTTTTAGCCATTTGACTAAAAACTTACAGTCATACCCTTTTTGTATTCTTTGGTGAGGTCTCTTGGCGGCTATTTTTCGAAAAATTGATGTGGTACATTTTTTGGTCCCGAGAAATGGATCTCGATCTCGAGAAATGAAAAAAAGGCAAAATGGATAATTGAACTCAAAAATAGTTAAAAAATATTTGTTTGAAAAACATGACTAAAATATATTTTTGTTATGGACAAATGCCAAAAATCCATGGACTCTTTTTATTTTACAAATTGCACCTATTGAGAGAGTAATTTGTAAAGTAAACAAAAACTTCAAGGGTGATTTTGTTATTTCAAACGATAACTAGATTTTTTCTGTAATTAAACTAAACTTCAGGGGTAGTTTTCGTAATTATCCCTTATCATTAAAAGATGATATCTAAAGTGTCCCCATTTATGAACCAATATTGCAGTAAAGCTGTCTGAACCTGTGAAAATGAGGGAAAGTGAGGCAAATGAAGATGCAAAGCTAAGTGAATTTCAAGAAGAGCTGGTGCAAATGTGTGCAGTGTTGAAAGGTGACCATGGAAAGGACATTTTCCCTCACGAGATTGTCAAAGACATGAAAGTTGTTGAGGCTGTTGATTATGGGAGCTGCTTTTCAGAAGTTTAAGGATGACTGTGACTTTGCCTTCAAAAATGGAGCTGATGAATCCCATATTGTCTGTCTCGCTAATCAGCCTCAAAAGCGCGTTTCCAAATCGTTGAAACAAAAATTGTTTTCGTGCTTGGCTTGTGGCAATTAATGGGTTGACATTAGAAGTTCATCCATGGATAAGGCAGTTTAAATTGCTGTTTGTGTTTTGTTTGATGTAATAATCTTGTTGCAATTTATTTCTTTTTCACTTAATTTCTTTCTTTCTTTTTTTTTTCTCCTTTTATTTTTTCGCTTGTGTGTGCAAGGCGTGTGTAAGGTCTTAGAATGCTCATATGCTGACATGCTGGAGTAGTGTTCCTTTGTCTATTTCTGAGGGGAAATTTGCAAAAGAAACTAACGAGAAAATAATTAACAGCAGAACTGTTTTAATAACAAAATTATTCTTATGGAACGATTTTGAAGATATGAGACTAGAATTGCAAGGGCCCAAGTCTTATGGGACCAAAAAGTGAAATTTACTCATTCATGAGGCACAAAAGTAACAATCAACAAAACATTGTCATTTAAGCTTGTTGTGTTAATTTTATTCGAAATTTAAATCTCCTCTACTCGATTGATGAGGAAAAAAAATAAGACAAAAACTTGTGTAAGACGGTCGTACGATGCGACGGATGATATTTTTCGTATAAAAAGTGATACATTATCTGAATAAAATAAGTTAAGTATATTTAGACAAAGTATCACTTTTTACACTAAATGTATTATTTTCTACCCTAAAAATATCACTTTTTACGCTAAAAGTGCAATCCGTCGCACTGTGCCACCGTTTTACAAGAGACCTGCTCAAAAAATAAAATTTATGTACTTCCAAGTACTAGTTCATGTTTGATGTAATTAAAATTTAAAACGCGTTAACTCAATTAAATAAATAATTAAAAGAAATTGATCAGATACGACATTATGCTTTAGCTTCGGTTTAAAGACAGTACTTGAGGGCCTGATATAGTCTTTTGGATGGATTAAATTTATCTGGTGAAATATGTGAGAAGATTATATACTAAACAATAGTACGTACAATACCAATTTGAATTTTAAATTTATCTTGTGATGATATAAAATTTCCATCTATATAATTTTGGACCAACACAGTTAAGATTTGTTTATTTTTGTTGAAACATGATATAGTCATATAGATAGTTGTAATTTAAAAGTACATTAAATTTTTTAAAAGAATCTTGGATGATTATATGAAAATTATTTTAGTATTCAAGTTTTTTATGAGGTATTGAGGTGTGAAATTGGTACTTTAGTTATCAAAAATATTTAACATGATAATGAGTTTCCACCATAAACGTTAAATGGATAATTTTGCTCTTTTCTAATTACTAGTAAAGTGCAAGTGCGTTGCATGTGTACCATATAATTAAATTATTTCAATTAAAAATAAATGTCTTAATATAATTCAATTTACTTTAGTTTTATTATACATCATTCATTCATACAATGAAGGGAAATTTCAAATATTAAAAACTTGTATTGATGAAATAAATTTTAAGAGGTGAAATATAGTGAAAACAATGTGGATTTGAAAACTCATGCCAAAGAATTCAAATGAATCCAACCGGGAATTGTTATTTAACATGGATGTAAAGAATCATCAAATTGTACAACATGCAATCCATTTGGGATTGTCGATTATACATCTTTGATGGAAGGAAAGCAAAAGATAAAGCATTTGAATGCGTTTGAAAGAATATAATTATTATACAATAATTTTAAAAAATCAAATCAATCAGACCAGAAAAGCCAGAGACACCCATTGGACAACACATGATTTATGATTATAAAGTCGAATGAGTCTAATTAAGCTATCATTAATTTATCACCACAACCCATACTCGGTCAGATTACTCAAAATTTTCACAGCACACTTTAGAATTTACAAAAACAGCAATGGAACCACAAAAAATCACAAAATCAAAAGAGTGTTGGAGAAAAGGAAAATAAATTACCTCAAATTTCTAGGGAATATTGTATGATCACAGACGAAGAAAGAATCATCGTGAATCCAACAGCCCGATCCGATGGATATCAGAGATGACAAGAAGAAACTGATCGGGTTGGGTTTTCTGTACGCCTAGAATGTATGATCATAATCCAGATGAATTAAATACATATGAATTTGTCTTGAGCATAATACATGTTTCT
The DNA here is from genome assembly GCA_016081115.2 of Rehmannia glutinosa. Taxonomy (NCBI): domain Eukaryota; kingdom Viridiplantae; phylum Streptophyta; class Magnoliopsida; order Lamiales; family Orobanchaceae; genus Rehmannia; species Rehmannia glutinosa. The sequence continues at coordinate 78,717 of JABTTQ020003233.1, forward strand.
AGACAAGACAAGAAAATACATATTCCTTTAGACAGTTGCAGCAGAGAACCTTCGTCTCATATGGACTTCTCTTTAGCATAATACATGAATTAAATTGTGCATCCGAGTCTCATTCATCTAGATTTCTCCTACTTACATATTGTTATTCTGCTTTTAAATCTTCTGTCTGTTGAGCCTATCTTTGGCTTTTCTTTTTCTTTAAGCTACCATATAAATTTTATAAAATAAGAAACAACAACAAGCATAAAATTCACCAAACTGCAAGATCATATGAGTAGGAAGTCCATGCAATTGAAGAAGGTGGACAAAACAAACAAAATTTTCAGAGAAAAAAATCAAAATGGAGGGAAAGGATTTGGATCACACCTCATTGAAGATGTAATTTTTTAACGATATTAAATTCAAGATTCATGATCATTAAGACCTTGCAACCTCTGCTTCAGTGTCAAATAGCCCAACATATATATACTTGCAGAGCATCGCAATCCTCAATAAGAAAATACAAATCCCAAATTATTTTTCTTGGCTAATGTACACTTGAAAAATCTGAATAGTATCATCTTAAGTGCAAATAATTATTTCCTATGAATACCCAATTTTATATGTAACACCTGGCCAAACAGAGTTTGATAACAATTCCGGTTGCTCCAAAGAAACACATCATACATATGGTATGAAAAAAAGAGTTTCAAGAATGTTATAATAGTTCCTTACTTCTTGCCAAGAAACTGCCCCATTCGAGCTTCCCAACGGCCACATTTGTGGAGTGTCAGTCCTCTGTGTTTAGAACTCCCTCTTTAGAATCCATTGCTTTGCCTACATAATATATGCACAAATTCCTCCTCCGACAGATTCTTGATCTGCAACCATCAACACACACACAAATGAGCAAACTATGAGAAAATCAATTTCACTATCCTTTCTTTTATGAAATTAAGTTTGATAAATATTTTGCACTCGTATTTTAGATACAAATAATTAAAGCATCTTTCTACTTGATGAAGCAATTACTTCTTTATTGAATTATTCACAAAATAATGAGATCTCCATAAACATGAAACTGAACAACCAAAGTCGAATAAAATTGGTGAAGTCGAAATTTCGTATAATCCCTTGTCTTTCCAGTGAGTGAGATAAAAAGTGACGTTGAACTAAAAATTCTTACCTTAGAGATAGAATCCCACAACAAATTGCTTACATCTAGAAGATAGGAAAATTTCCTTATTGCCTTTATTTGTGCCCGAAGAATTGCGAGAGGGCCAATTCCTTTTTATTGGCCAGCGAAATATCAGTAGAAAAACAGAGTGAAATCTCTTGTGCCAACTGAGGAGGCGCGAGAGAGTTTTCTGAACTGAAGAGACACGAGTTAGCGGGAGTTCAACTATTCTCTTAAATTAGGTTATGTATGTAATTCCAATTAGACCATTAAAATTTGTGGATAATAGGGTTATTTTTGCCAGTTCAAAAGTATGCAGAAACATTCGTCCTTTTATGAAAGGTATAGATATAGATATAGATATAGATAGATTACACTTTTGCCCTCAAGGTAGATATATGTTTCTTCTTTAATAACTCTTAATTCATCCAATAGTTCCCTTCTAGCTATCAAGTCATTGTTAGCATAAACAACATTGAAGAAGAAATGCGTAGGGAAAAGATTAGAAGTTACATTGATATGCAATAGTTGAACATGATTTCTGCTAAATTCAATCTGATAGTTACCTCTTGCAAAGGACTACATTCATTGTTGCTATGAATATTGCATTTGAGAAGCCCAGTCTTCTAGAAAATTACATTTCCTCAAAGCTAGCCTTAGTTTCAAGTACAACCAAAATTTTGATTTTGTGATTTTTATTAAGGTAATGCAAGTGTCTTTGTGTGGATGAGTTCCCAACTCGTCTTGTATTTTGAAAAACCATATTCTTTCATTCGATACTCTGCTGTGGACCTAGGCGCATGGACCCCCGGTTTTTTATAGCTCTTCATTTTTTTCTCCCTCCCTCTATTATTTCAAATTTTTGATTGAGGGAGATCTGCATTCGACTTTCCCATTCTGTCGAGTGCTTGCATTTTCTTCACTTACTCTTTTTCTTCAAAAACTCTATCACCCCGATTCTTTTTCCCACCTCATTATTCTTCTTGGATTCCATTTTCGTGTTCGCATTATTCCCAGCTAACCCGCTTCAACTCCCTTTTCACAAGCACAGAAAGTTTGTTTCACTATCTTGTTTACATCCTTCCTGACCAACCCGCTCAACTCCCTTTTGACCAAAGACAAGAAAGGAGTATCATCAAGGACCTTCTCAGCCTTTGGTTCTAAAATGGTGACGGCACACCTGATTAATCGTATGATGTATATCCATTAGCTTAAATTATTTGCGCTCCTTTCAGACAATTTATTAGGGTGTAATTAGCATTGGAAGAATAAAAGGAGATAAGCTCACAATCAAGACAAATTAGATGGCAAATTTGAATAGATAGCAGAGAATCAAGAACAATGAACATAAAATGATATATGGAAGGGAAGCACAATACTTCAAATGCCCTATTTATAAAATTGCATCAGATCAGATTTATATATTGCATTATAACTGATCTATATATTGCATTATGACGGCTGAAATAACATAAAGTGACTGAAGAAATAAGCTCTAGAATTCTAAGGGCACGGTAACCAAAATTTTAAACTTACATCATTCATTGTTTAAAATGTTGAAAGAAGCGATGCAGTATCAAATAAATTAGATAGTTGAATTCAAGCACAGGATCAATACATTACATAGTTCTCAATTCACTATTTCTAACGAACTCAACATAAATTCACTTTGAATATTACATCATTATATTAAACTAACTGAATAAAGCTATAAAGTCAAATCACAGAAGCAGATTGAATATGTCACTCTAACACCATTACTACGATTATATATGCCACAAAGTTGTGTATAAGGTCTACCTAAATCCTAACCCCCACCCCTTAACTCCTTCATAACTATCAAGTTTCCTTTCAGTTCCAAATCGCCAAATTGCAACTTCCTAATTTTCTAAATGACAAAAGCCGACATAATTACCTCATGCTCAAAACTGTATTTGGTCTAGTATTCGACAACTAAGTGTAAAGAGGTAATCTTTACATAATGCAAATAGCTCCAACCTATTTTGAAAATATATTTCATAAATATTCTTTGATAAATTAATACATATTGTGACAAACAACATGGCCTTTAACATGAAAATCTTAACAAAACGTAAATTCATCCTAGACTTTAAAAAACAAATTCAAAAACAAAATTGATTGCAATATGTTAGGAATTTTATTGTTTAGATTTTGATGAATGCCATGTAAAACTTAGAATAGAAAGTTGGCACCCCAATTCTTGTGTAAAATGTATTGTAACAATTAGAGTGGCAAGCCGAGTTGAGTCGGCCTACGCCTTAACATGCAAGAAGACAAAAGACTGAAGGAAGACTCCGCGAGACAACCGAGTATGGCAAATAAGAGTTGTGTAAACTCTGCTTTGAAGAAGCAGTGAGATGCGGTGAGTGGAGCATCATCAAGTCAACTCAAGAAGAATCAACTTTCAAGTTGAAAGTGTAAGAGTCATCCAATGATTGGAAGTCGACTCTAAGTCACCTGGGGAAAGCAAGGAAATGCAATCAAGTCGAGATAATCGAAAAGAACCGTTGCAGACGTAAATCAAGAGATTTACTTAAACAAGTAATATCTCCATACCACCTTTCTCGGAGTGCTCGGTCCCCTGAAGCGTACAAAAGGAATGAACCAATGGGAAGCACCACACCGTGTCGAACTCGAAAAGGTGAAAGAACAGATTCATACGAGGAAATGGCAATTCCAAGAGCGCAAGCCAACGATCGCAAAGTGACTTTCAAAAATAAGCCTATCTCTTCAACGGGCAAATTTTTGAAAGTTCACTATAAAAGGCCGAGGAGTTTGTTTGAGAAGATGATGATACATGGATGACACACATATGAGATAAACAAGTACATCGTAAAAATCGAAACACTCTCAATCCTCAAGCCTACATTACGAAGTACATCAATCCAACACTCACCGTGAAGGAAAGAGAACTTCAACCATTGAAGAGAAACCTTTGAAAACAAGGGTCTACATTCCGGAAGGATTGTAGAAAGGTTCAAGGTGAACCAAGTCTTAAGCTTTTGGAGGGCTTCGTGATCAAATCCAAAGAGCTTGAGCAAGTGAGCTATAGTAGCAAGCATTTTGCCTGTGAAGAAACGAGTCGCACGAGAAGCGGTGAGTGATCAAGGCGTCTCCGCATCGAGTCCCAAAGGATCAAGTCGGTACGTTGTGATCAAGACTTGTATCCTGGATCTGTTACCACTTTGTAAACCGATCATTACTTAGTGGATTCCTCCGGGGAGTTGGAGAAGAGAGGAGTAGAAAAATTACCCCATCTTCGAACCTCTATAAAAACTTTCTTTGTGTCATTTACATTTCAAAGATTTAAATTCCCGCACTTTTAATCGCTTATATCTCACGATAAATTTGCTTTCCATTTGATAAAATTATAAGTACTAAATCAAGCTCTAAAATCTTGCTTAATCAAACATAAGGGTGTTAAGTCTTCCAATTTGAAAAAAATAAAACCACAAGTTGAGTTAAATTATAGTCAACAAATGAGTTACTCCATCAATGGCTGGTGAAGTCGTTGAGAGATTAACTCTACCGAGTGACTAATTCGATTGTCCATCAAGGACACGGTGTGTAGAATCAACTCAGAGATTTAAAAGGACTAAATCGAAAATTTGGTAAGGTTTATTCAACCCCCTTCTAAACCTTACACTTACACCCCTTGGGACCTACAAGTGGTATCGAGCGGTTGGTTCATTGAACCCTCCCACGGTTCTTGAACTAGATCTCCAAACTTTTCAAAGTCTGCTTTAGTACTTAAACCTTCAAAACTCATTTTATTAAAAGTCATTATCATGGAAGCAAATTTGACACGCATCCCTATGTTCACTATCGAAGAATTTGATGATTGGAAAATTCGTATGCAGGCTCATCTATCAGCATTACATGATGAGATGTGGATAGTGATAGAAGATGGGCCTCTGCAAATATTAAAGGTGAACACGATTTATGCGAAGAGTTGCGGTGAAGGAGAAGAAGATGTTGCTCCTGCACATGATCATGGTTGAAAACCAAGAACTCGAGTGGACAAATGATGACAGAAAAAGATACAACCTGGACAATGTAGCCAAGGACATTCTTTACAAAACCTTGGACAAAGCCATGTTCAACAAAGTCAAATCTTGCAAAACGGCTAAGGAAATCTGGGACAAGTTGACATTGATTTGTGAAGGCTCGTGAGCAAATCAAAGAAAACAAATTATCGGGGTACATGACAAAAATTTGAAAACTTCAAAATGATCTCGGGAGAGAACCTGGATCAACTGGATGCTCGATTCACGAAATCACAAATGAGGTCATGCACTTGGAAAGGAATATACACGAAGGAAATGTGTATGAAAATCCTAAAAAGTCTTCCGGTGAATGGGAAATGAAGGTCATGGCACCGAGACACTCCATGGACCTATCAAAGACATCCAACCATGAACTATTCTCGGACCTCAAAGCCTACGAGTTTGAGTGAGAAGAAAAGACCAGGAAGAGACAGTTGTACCCAAAACAAATTGCTCTAATTGTTAAAGATGGGAAGAGAGTCGAGGTTAAAGAAGTCATTGACCCGGAAGAAATAGCCACGATGGTTAAAAGATTCAACAAGTTCTTCAATAAGAACTACAAGAAAGGAAAGGGTGAATCTTCCGAGAAGACACTCAGCTCCCTCCAAATCAAGGGAAGACAGGCCAACCAAGAGAACAGTCGTTAAAAAGTTGAGTATCAAAGGGTATCGACAACTCAAGAATGGAAAGAGCGATCAAAAGGTGAATATCTATGTTGAACTGTAGACAACAGGTCACTATGCCATTGATCGCTTATATCCTGTAGTCGGCAAATACGAGGATGAAGAAGAAAGAAAGGTCTTGAAGAGAAAAGAAGACAGAAAAGAAAAAAGGCAATGATGGCTGCAGAGAGGCTCGCCGAGACCAAGTCAAGAGAGACAATCGATTGCAGAGAAAGATGAAGCCGACTACTCAAGTGACTCGAAGAAGAAGCCCCGATCCGCTTGATGGCCAAAGAACAAGATCAAGAAGATGAGGTACAATCTAACTCAACAAGCTCGGACACTAGTGATAGTGATCGTGACACACACACTTCATCACCCACTCGATCTTTATGATTCATTAGGCAAAATGATGAAAGATTTTGAACACATTAAATCCTCACACACACTATTGAATGAGGAAAACAACCTACTCAAAAGTCAAAACTCAAAGTCGACTAAGGAGCCGAGTACTCTAAGTCAAATAGTTTGAAAATGAAAGTTTAAAAAATTTGAAAATGCTAAATTAGTAGCGTAAATTGCTTTGCTATAGAAAAGAGGGAGAATGACCTCAAGAATGTTATTGCCTCATTCACTAAGGCATCTAAATCATTGGATGATCTTATTATGAGTCAAAGAGAATGTGGAGACAAGACAAAGCTTAGGATTTAATTCTCTCGTGCCATGTCAAACCTCAAGAGTAATTTTGGAAAAAGGATCTTCAAGTCATGAAGAGTCCGAAAAACCCAAAACTCTAAATATTTCACACACATTCACTCCAAAGCACAATACTAAGCAAACCTGGCCTTGGTTACAAAGGAAAAGGAAAATGGCTTGATTGAGATCGCCGAAAGGGACAAATGAGAAGAGATTTAGCCGAGTCCTCAAAGCAAACTCCAAAGAAAATACTCAGAAAGAAGAAACAGAGCTACCAAAACCCCTTAAAATCCATAAAAGAAATACATATGATGGGAATGGTAGAAAATATCCAAGCCAAGCCGATTGGAATAATGTGAACTATCAAAGATAGACTTATGGAATATAAGCCCAAATGGCAAAGGCCTAGAACTCAAGAAAGGCCATTCCAAAAGTATAAGAGCTTTCATCAAGACACATATGCACCTAGGCACTACACTCAAAAACACCACAATTACCAAGGAAGGCAATTGCTAAAACACATATGCAGCATACGACAAAAGAGACAATTTGTATGAACCTAGAATTCCCAAGCAATTTGCCAGGATTAATTATGATTATGGCGATAGATGGCAACCCCTTAGAGTCAAATCATTTGGCTATAGGTTGGTTGGATCATCTTACAATTCTAACCCCTCGGGACCTGCACAAGTATGGGTACCTAAAACTTAATTTCTTGATTGCGGGTTCAAGGAGCAATTGAGTGCCAAGGAACCTGGTACATGGATAGTGGTACATTCCGGACATATGACAGAAATAAGAGAAATCTGTCTAAATTCAAGGAAGTCAAAGGAGCCAAAGTCATATTTGGAGGAAATGAAGCTCTGGTGAAATAAAGAGGCATTGGATCCATCAAGAGGAATGGATTAGAAATCACAGATGTTGCATATGTTGAAGGACTCAACTTCAACTTATCGAGTATCGATCGGCTGTGTGACAAGGGCTACAATGTTGGATTCAACATGGGTATATGCCAAATCAAGGATATTGAATCAAATGAAGTTGTCGCAAGGATGTAAACGAGAAGAATATGTATGTAGTGGATTGGTCAATCGCAACACCCAAAGACTGTCTACTAGCAAGGAGCACCTGTTGAATCAAGTTGGCCGTGGCACAAAAAGCCGAGTCACTGAATTTCAAAACAATTAACAAGTGGCAAGAAGTCATCTTGTAGAAGGACTTCCGACTCAAGATACAAGAAGGAGAGTATATGTGATGCATGTCGAAGGGAAAACAAATCAAGTCGTCATTCAAAGAAAAGACATGCCCATCCTCAACAAGAATATTGCATCGCGCTTCATATGGATCTATTTGGCCCAAAGTGGAACCACCAAAGATAAGTGGAAAGAAATACACCTTGGTGGTAGTAGATGACTACTCAAGATATACATGGACAATATTCATGTGTAAGAAGAAAGAAACTCTACAAAAACTACCACGGTGATGAAAAGGATTCAAAATGAGAAGAGTCAAACCATTATCAAAATAAGATCGGATAGAGGAACCGAGTTTGTCAATGGAATAATAACTCAAGATTGTATTGAGAATGGTATTGGTCATGAACTATCGGCCACAAGGACTCCATGTGAGAATGGAGTTGCGAAAGAAGGAAGCAGAACCCTCAAAGAAGCAAAGAATGACCATGTTAGTCAAGCAGAGTTACAAAAAAGATTTTGGTCAAGCAATCAACACGACTTGCTACACCCAAAACCGATGTATGATAAACAGACGGTGACAAAGACTCCTATGAAATGGATCGAAGAAAACCAAATGTTTCATATTTCGAATATTTGGATGTAAATGCTTCATTCACAACAATGGCAAAGACAACCTAAAGGCTTTTGATGCTAAAGTGATGAAGGTATCTTCTCAGGATACTCAAATTTAAAGCAAAGCTCTGAGAATACTCAACAAAAGAACTATGGTTCTGAAGAATCCATTCATGTAGTATTCGATGAGCCAAATGTAAATGGAGAAGACATTGAAGAGTCAATCGATAAGTGAATCATCTAACCATACGAAGAGTCCCTCTTGTCAAGTCAAGTTGGAATTATCAATTCGAAGAAGATGAAATAGTGAATCTCAAAAACATTTGGAAAATTTGCAAACTAAGTGACCACGAGAGAGGCGACCCAAAGAACACAATCGCAAGTCGATCAATCCAGCTAACTTACTCCAACTGATGTAAGATGGCCGAGAGACCATCCACTTAACTTGTCATTGGAGATATAAAAGAAGGTGTCAAAACAAGATCCGAACTCAACAAGAAGCAATGTTCACATGCTTCATTTCGCAAATAGAGCCCAAAGATGTGTCACAAGCATTGGACGACACACATTGGATTCAAGCTATGCAAGAAGAGTGAATCAATTTGAGAGAAATAAAGTATGGGAATTAGTGCAAAGACCCATACATCAAAATGTTATTGGAACCAAATGGGTATTCGAAATAAGATGAACGAGGAAGGCTCGTGGTAAGAAACAAAGCAAGACTGGTAGCCAAAGGATATTGCCAAGAAGAAGGGATGATTTTGATGAAACATTTGCCCCGTAGCAAGATTGGAAGCTATAAGGATGTTTCTTGCTTATGCGACTCACAAGAATTTCATTGTATATCAAATGGATGTAAAAAGTGCATTCCTAAATGGTTTATTGGAAGAAGAAGTGTATGTTGAACAACCTCAGGATTTGAGCGAGAAGACTCTTGGAGACAAGGTATACAAACTCAAAAAGGCCCTGTATGGATTGAAACAGGCACCCAGAGCATGGTATGATACCCTGTCACAATTCCTAATGAAAATGGATTCACAAAAGGAAAAGTAGATAGAACACTTTTCTTAATTCAAGACAAGAAGAGTATATCGCTTCTTCAAATATATGTGGATGACATCATTTTTGGATCCACTAACAAAGAGTCGTGTGAAAAATTTTCAAACCTCATGCAAAGTAAATTTGAAATGAGCATGATGGGAGAGTCGACATTCTTCCTTGGACTTCAAGTGAAATGAAATTTGAAGGATGGAACCTTCATAAGTCAAACAAAATACACCGAGACTTAATGAAGAAGTTTGGTATGGAGGAGAAGTCTTCGTAAAAATACCAATGAACACATCAGTCAAAATGGACATAGATGAGATGGCAAGCCTGTAGATCAAACAAGATCTGAGCACTTATGGATCATTGCTCTATCTCACACCTAGCAGCCGGACATCACCTTTCTTTGTAGGTGTATGTGCAAGATTTCAATCTGCTCCAAAAGAGAGCCATATGAGACAATGCCCAAGAAAATATTGAGATACTTGAAAGGAAGCCAAGAAGTAGGCCTATGGTATCCAAAGGAAGGTGGATTCAAGCTAATTGGCTATTCGATTCGACTATCTTTGGATGCAGAGTGGGCGGGGAAGAGCACTTCAGGCACATGTCAAATGCTAGGAAACAGACTAATCTCCTGGTTTAGCAAGAAGCAAAACTCAATAGCCACCTCTACAAATTGAGGCGAGAATACATAGGCTGTGGGCAAATTGTTGTGCCCAAATCCTATGGATGAGACAAAGAAACGGTGAGAGACTATGAAGTTGAGGAAAAAGAAATTCCAATCATGTGTGATAACACAAGTGCAATTGCAATCACTCAAAATCCTCGTGTTGCATTCAAGAACAAAACATATTGATGTCGATATCACTTCATAAGAGATCATGTTGAAAAGAAGGACATCATCCCTGGAATATATCTCAACCGATAAACAACTAGCCGACATCTTCACAAAACCATTATGTGAGTCAAGATTTGAAGAACTCAAGCATGAGTTGGGGCTAATTGAAAGATTTGGTGACACTCGACAAATCAAAGAAGAGAAATGGAACGAGAAAAGGGAGGAGAAAAAGAGTCGAAATCGAAATTTCAAGAATCACCAGATCGGAAAAGACAACTACACCGAAAGTCGATGAAATGAGTCGCTAAGAGAATGTGAGAAGAAGAGTTAAATCAAAGCAAAGTGATAAGTCAATAACTTATGAGCAAAGTGACAAAAACGCTGTCGTTTTGACTAAGCGGGAATGTTTTAAGGAAAACGCCAACACAATGATGATGTGTCTGGACATAAAGCCGCACACCAAGCTTATGATTGGATATAAATGCTGCCGCATTAAATACGAGACATGAAATGCTCAATAGGCGTCGCGAAATCCAAGCCGTTGATTTCGATCACAATTCAAAACCGCCGCACGTCCTTTCATAAACCATATTTAAACCATTTTCATCCGTTTCTCTCTCACACTTCTAAAAACTGTTCAATCTCTTTCTCTCAAAAGGAAAGGCAAAATACTCTCGAAACCCTATCAACCTTAAATCAATTTTCGAGTTTTTCCTTGATATAATCTCGATAAATGGCACCAACTTATGACTTTACCAAGTTAGGAAAGCAAATCCACACCGGTTCGACGGTGGATTTCGACGGAATGATGAAGCGGGGTCCGATGACACCTAGTGAAGAAAATCGCCGAGAAGTTGGAAACGCCCGGACTAAAACCGTTTCTAACGCTAGAATATCCGATGACCTATGTGGAGGAGGTCGCGATAATTCTACGTGAATGCCGAGATTCACGATGAAGGAATCAAGTCATCTGTTCATGGGAAGCGGTGACTATCACGCCAAGGATTTGGTGAATATTGCTCACTACCGCCAGAAGGAGCATCCGAGATTAAAGAGGCTGATGTGAACCTGGCCGACGCATGGAGAGAAATAGCCAAGTCCGACGTTGTTGACAAAATAATATACACAAAGCAAACAAGAGATGGCATTGAAGGAGGATTATCACAAATTGTTGGACATAGTTGCCAAATGTATCGACATCAAATTTGGCGGCTTTGACCAATGTCAAAGGCAAAACCGATTGTGATGGCTGCAATCATCGAAGAAAAGAAGATAAATGGGCTGAGTTTATCTCAGCAGATTCTGCGAACGTGGGGAACAAGTCCTTCAAAGAAGATGGCACATTTGGAGGATCCCCGGATATGGCCTGGTGATTGGCCGGCTATTCGAGGTGAAAGGAGTCCCTCTTAGGCATGGAAAGGCTTTCCATGTTAACAAGAGAATGTTGAGCTAACCTCTGCGGCGCTCGAAGCGAGCTTACGCCAAGAGAGCCGACACGATGAGGGAATCGGTGATCTCAAGATACAATCTGTTGCTCCTCTCAAAAGAAGAAAAGCGACCCCTGCAGTTGCTAAGATCGCCGCCCCGCAAAGAAAGAAAACCAAACATGCTCCCGCCCTGCAGCAGAGTCACCGCCCAGCAGTCGTGTCTCCCGCCCCTGCAGCTAGCGGCCGGTCGAGAAGGACTCACAAATACCTTCTCCGATCGTCAAAAGAGGAGAACCGAGAAGCCACGACGGCCCGCTCCTCGAAACAAACACCGCACGGCCCCACCGCCCAAGACTCAGAGGACACCGTCTCGAACCGTAAATCCCTCCGGTACAAACTAAGAGACGAAGAAGACTTGTAAAGCGGTCCGAACAGAGAAACCAGTGAGTCGATTACTCGGCTAAAGCACAAATACCGGAGACTCATCAAGAAGTAGAGTCTCCAGATGTAGTTGATGAAACAGCCCAAGTCTCCTTGAAGGCGTCAACAGAGGCAACCCGAAGACACGCTTTGATAGCTCACACACACGGTGAAGCACAAGAAGAACCTACCAGAGCGGATAGTGATGTAATGATCCTATCTCCACCTTACCCGGACATCCAAAATCGTCTGCGTGAGTGGAGGAAATGGAAGTTGAGCAAGTCAAGGGAACAGTTCCAACGGCCCGAGTTCATAGAAGAAGAAGAGGAACTACTAAATTTCCTTGGATTAACTCATGTGCTCCTACTGGATGAAGACAATCGCACGTAAACCCGCAGATCTACAAGGACAAGGAGAGAAAAACAAGTCAAGAAGCCGAAGCACGTGAGAAGGCAAGCATCCGCCCTATCTCGGCACCACGTAACACACACATCCTCTTCTTGATGTCTTCTCCGATGGTGACGAGGAACGAGGAGAATGTCGCCGCCACGAAGAGTTGCAAATGCAGCAAGCATTGCACGAATCAAGAATCCTCCACGAGCAAAGACTAATGGAGGGACCAGGAGAGTCCTCGAACACACCGAAATCGATCCAATGGGAGTGGTTCACAAATAGCCAACGTTGTTGCCGCTACCACTTCCCAAACTCACTCGGAAGAAAGAAGGCAATAAGGAGCCGGGCGATAAAACCGGGATAGTGGGGACCCCGGTCGAGCCAACCCCTATTGAAGGTGTGCTACCACCGCCCCAACGACCGAGCAATCAATCGAAACAGCCGGGAGCTTGGAGACGAGTGACCCCATTCCAAGTCACTCACTGGTGCGCCAGTGAGGGGAAACTCCTCCACTACAAAGAAGGTCGGAGGATCTTTGCAGATGACTCCACAAAGAATGCAGGAGGCGAAGTAGAGAAAATTCAAACGCAAAGAAAAACAAAGAAGATGCCATCAACGAAGCTCGAGCGATTGAGACTGTCTCACCGAGGTGACAATCGCTCTCAAGGCTAATGACGCTGTTGATGCAATCGAGGCACGAAGGAATGACCCTGGGAGTTAACACTGGCGATGAAAGTGCAATCCATGGGGTTGAGACTCCAATGGATGCCATCAGAGAAGACCCTAAGACACCGACACTCGTCGAAAGGGAGGACCAAGACACTCGCAGAAGAGAGACCCTTTGGAGGAATGAAGGCCCACGGGAGGTTGAGACTTCCGAGGGTAAAGCAACCGGAAGTAGAGAACATCCCTCCGGTATCATCGACCCATCCGAGAAGGAGATCAGGCGCACTTCATGATTCCGTGACAACCCCGATGTCACTTTTCCGGGATCGAAGGCGAAGAAGAAGTTCGAGTCATCCCCATGACAAATCCAAAAGACTCACAGTGCGGATGTTCCAAGCACGAGCAAGTCGATCCCAAGACTACTCGTCAAACCTTTAATTTTGATGATGAGCCACCAATGGAAATCTCATCATCGTCCGATGACGCTCGATAAGGCCGAGGACCATCCATCGAAATGGAGAAATCGGGGTGAGACCAACGAAGGCATTAAGACAAATGAGGCTCAAAGCCAGTCTGCCCATCGCACAATGAACCCAACAACAAGAGACTACCGCTCGGGCTCCTCAAGTTGCAAAGCAGGATCGATTCCCAAAAAGAACTTCACGCGCACCACTCATCATCGAATGCATTCGGTTGGCGGTGATGACTCTTTTGTAGAATCTTTCCCTTTCTCAATGGAGATACTTAACTCCACGAAGAGTCGAAACGAACAAGCACGCTATTACAAACCAGCTCCTGTTCTTCCATCGACACCATCGTTCGGTGATTATGATTTCGATCTTTGTCAGATGGCCATCACCGCAATGAAGAATCGGTGAAGTTCGAGAAGTGTTCAAGGCAATCGTTCTTTGAGGTTGAAAGGATGGAGAGGCATCAGCCTCTTTGGACATGCGATTGGACAATAGAGATGCCACCCTTACGGTGATTTACGAGGCATAATGATTCGGATAAGGAATGGTGGCAACAAAGAGCAGACAATGCGTGTGGAAGGTGAGATACTTTCAGGCGGTTGTTCAACAAGTCTTTGGTGTGGAAAGCTGAAAATACCGATGCAAAGACGAAGCTAAGAGAACACATTGAGCATATGCATGAAGCTCACACCGCCGAGATCAAGTCGCTGCGTGAGCAACATACAAATGATATACATCGTTTGGAAGAACACATGACAAGAAAATTGACCTTCTCATAGCCGAGATGAAGTTGATTTGTGCAGAATCCAACGCTACTCGACCAATTCCGTCGCATACAACGCAGGACTTGAAGCGTAACTCAACCATCGAAGACTCGACTTCATGCTTGCCAAAGATGTTTTCTGGGGTTCCTCTATCCTTTGATGATGCCAAAAAGGGGAAGAGGAATACCTTAAAGCAAAGAAAATCAAGCCGAAAAGAAAGGAGCGGTGAGTCGGGAAAATCACCGAGGAAGTCTTGAAACGAGAAGAAAGGAAAGCATGTTGAGGGGGAAGGATCAAAGATATGTGACATTGATGATTGCACAAACCCCAACAAGGTCCTCACACGGTGACATTATAAGCAAAGAACTCCGGTGACTCGCCACTCCAACACTCTATTTGTATCTATGGCCGAGAAGAGAAAATCAATTGAAGCGGGGATGAAGGAAGTGGAAGGAAGAATGGATGCCAGGGTGATGAACATCTTGAAAGAACATGGAGGCATTCCAAAGAGACAGAGACACCTATGCCATCTCGGATGTCGGGACAGAGCCACGATCGGTCGATGAATTTAAAACGCTCGAGTCCGGGATACTTTGCAAATATGTCCATGGCTCAAGCTTGGGACTGTCTTGGGAAAAGGGTCTCACATTATGTGAAGAAGGCGACAGCGCAGACAACCGGCGATCGCTCTGCTTTGGTCACTCCCTAGTCACTCAAGGGAAAGAAAAAGACCCCGATCAAGATACGCCTGGAGGAAGAGGAAGAAGCGAGAGTGGAGGAAGAAGCTTGACTAGGCCCTCCGCCCAAGAATATTGAACACGTAGATCCAGGGGAAGAAAGGAGGGATCTTTTGGCCGGGCTTGACCAAGTGGCAAATTTGAAAGTGGCTAAAACTAATCCGAGTATGCAAAAAGAATAGAAGAAGAAAACAAGAGACAAACTCGGCTATGGGAGGAGAGACAGAAAGAATAAGAAGAGATGAAAGTTTGCCAGAAAGCATATGAGAAGAAAAAGAAAGCGGTGACGACGAGAAAAAGAGAAGAAGAGAAGAAGATCTTGATCAAGATGAAAGAAGGAGACAAATGAAGGAGATGAAGTGTTCTTTGTCCAACCCTTCGTGTATTTTATTATGTAAATACATACAATGTAAGTCTTACGTAATAAAGGTATAAATTCTTTGATTTTTGTGAAGTTATTTATATGCTCGATACACCTTGTAAAAATTGTGTTGAGGAACAAGAATGATATGATCAATAAAAAGAATTGATTCTCGCGCATACATTCTATGTCAATACACTATCTCGTATGTATCATTGCTTGTTTGCATCTTTGAATGATTTAAGTTTTGGCATCATCAAAAAGGGGGAAATTGTTAGGAATTTTATTGTTTAGATTTTGATGAATGCCATGTAAAACTTAGAATAGAAAGTTGGCACCCCAATTCTTCTGTGTAGAAATGTATTGTAACAATTAGACTGGCCATGCCGAGTTGAGTCGCCTACGCCTTAACATGCAAGAAGACAATCAAGACTGAAGGAAGACTCCACCGCGAGACAGTGAGTATGGCAAATAAGAGTTGTGTAAACTCACTTTGAAGAAGCGAGATGAGATCTGTTGAGTGGAGCATCGTCAAGTCAACTCAAGAAGAATCGGCTTTCAAGTTGAAGTGACGGAAGAGTCATCCAATGATTGGAAGTCGACTCTAAGTCACCTGGGGAAAGCAAGGAAATGCGATCAAGTCGAGATAATCAAAAAGAACCGTTTAAATCAAGAGATTTACTTAAACAAGTAATATCTCCATACCACCTTTCTCGGAGTGCTCAGTCCCCGAGAAGCGTGCAAAAGGAATGAACAATGGGAAGCACCACACCGTGTCGAACTCGAAAAGGTGAAAGAACAATTCATACGAGGAAATGGCAATTCCAAGAAGCGCAAGCCAACGACGCAAAGTGACTTTCAAAAATAAGCCTATCCCTTCAACGGGCAAATTTTTGAAAGTTCACTATAAAAGGCCGAGGAGTTTGTTTGAGAAGATGATGATACATGGATGACACACATATGAGATAAACAAGTACATCGAAAAATCGAAACACTCTCAATCCTCAAGCCTACATTACGAAGTACATCAATCCAACACTCACTGTGAAGGAAAGAGAACTTCAACCTTGATTGAAGAGGAAACCTTTGAAAACAAGGGTCTACATTCCGGGAAGGATTGTAGAAAGGTTCAAGGTCGAACAAGTCTTAAGCTTTTGGAGGGCTTCGTGATCAAATCCAAAGAGCTTGAGCAAGTGAGTTGTAGTAGCAAGGCAGCTGCCCTGTGAAGAAGCGAGTCGCACGAGAAGCCGGTGAGTGATCAAGGCGTCTCAGATCGAGTCCCAAAGGATCAAGTCAAATTTGTTGTGATCAAGACTTGTATCCGGACTATTACCACTTTGTAAACCGATCATTACTTAGTGGATTCCTCCGGGAGTTGGAGAAGAGAGGAGTAGAAAAATTACCCCATCTTGAACCTCTATAAAAACTTTATTGTGTCATTTACATTTCAAAGACATTTAAATTCGCACTTTTAATCGCTTATATCTGTTTGATAAATTTGCTTTCCATTTGATAAAATTATAAGTACTAAATCAAGCTCTAAAATCTTGCTTAATCAAACATAAGGGTGTTAAGTCTTCCGCTGAAAATAAAACCACAGTTGAGTTAAATTATAGTCAACAGGTGAGTTACTCCATCAACGGCTCATTTGAGTGCATTGAGAGATTAACTCTCTTGAGTGACTAATTCGATTTGTCCATCAAGGACACGGTGTGTAGAATCAACTCTGAGATTTAAAAGGACTAAATCGAAAATTTGGTAAGGTTTATTCAACCCCCCTTCTAAACCTTACACTTACACCCCTTGGGACCTACAAGTGGTATCGGAGCGGTTGGTTCATTGAACCCTCCGCACCGGTTCTTGAACTAGATCTCCAAACTTTTCAAAGTCTCGCTTTAGTACTTAAACCTTCAAAACTCATTTTATTAAAAGTCATTATCATGGAAGCAAATTTGACACGCATCCCTATGTTCACTATCGAAGAATTTGATGATTGGAAAATTCGTATGTAGGCTCATCTATCGGCATTACATGATGAGATGTGGATAGTGATAGAAGATGGGCCTCTGCAAATATTAAAGGTGAACACGGTTATGCGAAGAGTTGCGGTGAAGGAGAAGAAGATCTTGCTCCCGGACGATCATGGTTGAAAAACCAAGAAGCGAGTGGACAAATGATGAGAAAAAGATACAACCTGGACAATGTAGCCAAGGACATTCTTTACAAAACCTTGGACAAAGCCATGTTCAACAAAGTCAAATCTTGCAAAACGGCTAAGGAAATGGGACAAGTTGACATTGATTTGTGAAGGCTCGAGAGCAAATCAAAGAAAACAAATTATCGATGGTCGTACAAAAATTTGAAAACTTCAAAATGATCTCGGGAGAGAACCTGGATCAACTGGATGCTCGATTCACGAAATCACAAATGAGCATCGCACTTGGAAAGGAATATACACGAAGAAATGTGTATGAAAATCCTAAAAAGTCTTCCGGTGAATGGGAAATGAAGGTCATGGCACCGAGACACTCCATGGACCTATCAAAGACATCCAACCATGAACTATTCTCGGACCTCAAAGCCTACGAGTTTGAGTGAGAAGAAAAGACCGAGGAAGAGACAGTTGTACCCAAAACAATTTGCTTCTAATTGTTAAAGATGGGAAGAGAGCTGAGGTTAAAGAAGTCATTGACCCGAAGAAATAGCCCCGATGGTTAAAAGATTCAACAAGTTCTTCAATAAGAACTACAAGAAAGGAAAGGGTGAATCTTCCGAAGACACTCGGCTCCTCCAAATCAAGGAAGACAGCCAACCAAGAGAACAGGTCGTTAAAAAGTTGAGTATCAAAGGGTCGACAACTCAAGAATGGAAAGAGCGATCAAAAGGTGAATATCTATGTTGAATCGTAGACAACCAGTCACTATGCCATTGATCGCTTATATCCTGTAGTCGCAAGATGAGGGGATGAAGAAGAAAGAAAGGTCTTGAGAGAAAGAAGACAGGGGAAAAAAAAAGGCAATGATGGGCTGCAGAGATCACGAGACCCCAAGTCAAGAGAGACAATCGATTCAGAGCGTGAAGCCGACTACTCAAGTGACTCGAAGAAGAAGCCCCGATCCGCTTGATGGCCAAAGAACAAGATCAAGAAGATGAGGTACAATCTAACTCAACAAGCTCGGACACTAGTGATAGTGATCGTGACACACACACTTCATCCCCACTCGATCTTTATGATTCATTAGGCAAAATGATGAAAGATTTTGAACACATTAAATCCTCACACACACTATTGAATGAGGAAAACAGCCTACTCAAAAGTCAAAACTCAAAGTGACTAAGGAGCCGAGTACTCTAAGTCAAATAGTTGAAAATGAAAGTTTAAAGGTGAAAATGCTAAATTAGTAGCGAGAAATTGCCGCTATAGAAAAGAGGAGAATGACCTCAAGAATGTTATTGCCTCATTCACTAAGGCATCTAAATCATTGGATGATCTTATTATGAGTCAAAGAGAATGTGGAGACAAGACAGGCTTAGGATTTAATTCCTCGTGCCATGTCAAACCTCAAGAGTAATTTTGGAAAAAGGATCTTCAAGTCATGAAGAGTCCGAAAAACCCAAAACACTAAATATTTCACACACATTCACTCCAAAGCATAATACTAAGCAAAGCGGCCTTGGTTACAAAGGAAAAGGAAAAAACAAATTGATTGAGATCGCTGAAAGGGCAGTGAGAAGAGATTTAGCCGAGTCCTCAAAGAAACTCCAAACAGAAAATACTCTGTAAAGAAGAAACAGAGCTACCAAAACCCGAGAAAATCCATAAAAGAAATACATATGATGGGAATGGTAGAAAATATCCAAGCCAAGCCGATTGGAATAATGTGAACTATCAAAGATAGACTTATGGAATATAAGCCCAAATGGCAAAGGCCAGAACTTCGGCAAAGGCCATTCCAAAAGTATAAGAGCTTTCATCAAAGACACATATGCACCTAGGCACTACACTCAAAAACACCACAATTACCCAAGGAAGGCAATTGCTAAAACACATATGCGGCATACGGACAAAAGAGACAATTTGTATGAACCTAGAATTCCCAAGCAATTTGCCAGGATTAATTATGATTATGGCAGCGATAGATGGCAACCCCTTAGAGTCAAATCATTTGGCTATAGGTTGGTTGGATCATCTTACAATTCTAACCCCTCGGGACCCGGACAAGTATGGGTACCTAAAACTTAATTTCCTTGATTGCGGGTTCAAGGAAGCAGTGAGTGCCAAGGAACCTGGTACATGGATAGTGGTTGTTCGGACATATGACAGAAATAAGAGAAATCTGTCTAAATTCAAGGAAGTCAAAGGAGCCAAAGTCATATTTGGAGGAAATGAAGCTCCTGGTGAAATAAGAGGCATTGGATCCATCAAGAGGAATGGATTAGAAATCACGGATGTTGCATATGTTGAAGGACTCAACTTCAACTGCGAGTATCGTATCGGTCACTCTGTGACAAGGGCTACAATGTTGGATTCAACATGGGTATATGCCAAATCAAGGATATTGAATCAAATGAAGTTGTCTTTGCAAGGATGTAAACGAGAAGAATATGTATGTAGTGGATTGGTCAATGCAACACCCAAAGACTGTCTACTAGCAAGGAGCACAATTTGAATCAAGTTGGCTGTGGCACAAAAAGTGAGTCACCTGAATTTCAAAACAATTAACAAGCTGGCAAGAAGTCATCTTGTAGAAGGACTTCGGACTCAAGATATACAAGAAGGAGAGTATATGTGATGCATGTCGAAGGGAAAACAAATCAAGTCGTCATTCAAAGAAAAGACATGCCCATCCTCAACAAGAATATTGCATCGCTTCATATGGATCTATTTGGCCAAAGTGGAATGGAACCAAAGATAAGTGGAAAGAAATACACCTTGGTGGTAGTAGATGACTACTCAAGATATACATGGACAATATTCATGTGTAAGAAGAAAGAAACTCTACAAAAACTACCACAATCGATGAAAAGGATTCAAAATGAGAAGAGTCAAACCATTATCAAAATAAGATCGGATAGAGGAACCGAGTTTGTCAATGGAATAATAACTCGATATTGTATTGAGAATGGTATTGGTCATGAACTATCGCAGCAAGGACTCCACAATGAGAATGGAGTTGCGAGAAAGAAGAAAGCAGAACCCTCAAAGAAGAAAGAATGACCATGTTAGTCAAGCGAGTTACCAAAAAGATTTTGGTCAAGCAATCAACACAGTTGCTACACCCAAAACCGATGTATGATAAGCAGACGGTGACAAAGACTCCTATGAAACTGGATTTGGAAGAAAACCAAATGTTTCATATTTGAGAATATTTGGATGTAAATGCTTCATTCACAACAATGGCAAAGACAACCTAAAGGCTTTTTATGCTAAAGTCGATGAAGGTATCTTCTTAGGATACTCGGTGAAAGCAAATCCTACTGAGAATACTCAACAAAAGAACTATGGTTCGAAGAATCCATTCATGTAGTATTCGATGAGCCAAATGTAAATGGAGAAGACATTGAAGAGTCGGTGATAATTTGAATCATCTAACCATACGAAGAGTCCCTATCTTTCAAGTCATTTGGAATTATCAATTGAGAAGAAGATGAAATAGTGAATCTCAAAAGCAATGGAAAATTTGCGGCTAAGTGACCACGAGAGAGCGACCCAAGAACACGGTATAAGTCGATCAATCCAGCCTAACTTACTCCAACCCGATGTAAGATGGCCGAGAGACCATCCACGAGAACTTGTCATTGGAGATATAAAAAGAAGGTGTCAAAACAAGATCCGAACTCAACAAGAAGCAATGTTCACATGCTTCATTTCGCAAATAGAGCCCAAAGATGTGTCACAAGCATTGGGCTGACACACATTGGATTCAAGCTATGCAAGAAGAGCTGAATCAATTTGAGAGAAATAAAGTATGGGAATTAGTGCAAAGACCCATACATCAAAATGTTATTGGAACCAAATGGGTATTCGTAAATAAGATGAACGAGGAAGGCTCGTGGTAAGAAACAAAGCAAGACGGTAGCCAAAGGATATTGCCAAGAAGAAGGGATAGATTTTGATGAAACATTTGCCCCGTAGCAAGATTGGAAGCTATAAGGATGTTTCTTGCCTATGCGACTCACAAGAATTTCATTGTATATCAAATGGATGTAAAAAGTGCATTCCTAAATGGTTTATTGGAAGAAGAAGTGTATGTTGAACAACCTCCAGGATTTGAGCGAGAAGACTCTTGGAGACAAGGTATACAAACTCAAAAAGGCCCTGTATGGATTGAAACAGGCACCGAGAGCATGGTATGATACCCTGTCACAATTCCTAATCGAAAATGGATTCACAAAAGGAAAAGTAGATAGAACACTTTTTAGAATTCAAGACAAGAAGAGTATCTTTGCTTGTTCAAATATATGTGGATGACATCATTTTGGATCCACTAACAAAGAGTCATGTGTGAAAAATTTTCAAACCTCATGCAAAGTAAATTTGAAATGAGCATGATGGGAGAGCCGACATTCTTCCTGGACTTCAAGTGAAACAAGTGAAGGATGGAACCTTCATAAGTCAAACAAAATACACGGAGAGACTTAATGAAGAAGTTTGGTATGGAGGAGAAGTCTTACGTAAAAATACCAATGAACACATCATCAAAATGGACATAGATGCGGATGGCAAGCCTGTAGATGAAACAAGATCTGAGCACTTATTGGATCATTGCTCTATCTCACGGCTAGCAGCGGACATCACCTTTCTTTGTAGGTGTATGTGCAAGATTTCAATCTGCTCCAAAAGAGAGCCATATAATGCCCAAGAAAATATTGAGATACTTGAAAGGAAGCCAAGAAGTAGGCCTATGGTATCCAGGAAGGTGGATTCAAGCTAATTGGCTATTGATTCCGACTATCTTTGGATGCAGAGTGGGACAGGAAGAGCACTTGAGGCACATGTCAAATGCTAGGAAACAGACTAATCTCCTGGTTTAGCAAGAAGCAAAACTCAATAGCCACCTCTACAATCGAGGCGAGAATACATAGGGCACTGTTGTGCCCAAATCCTATGGATGAGACAAAGGTGAGAGACTATGAAGTTGAGGAAAAAGAAATTCCAATCATGTGTGATAACACAAGTGCAATTGCAATCACTCAAAATCTGTGTTGCATTCAAGAACAAAACATATTGATGTCGATATCACTTCATAAGAGATCATGTTGAAAAGAAGGGCATCATCCTCGGAATATATCTCAACCGATAAACAACTAGTCGACATCTTCACAAAACCATTATGTGAGTCAAGATTTGAAGAACTCAAGCATGAGTTGGGGCTAATTGAGTGGTGGTGACACTCAGACAAATCAAAGAAGAGAAATGGGAAGAAAAGGGGAGAAAAAGAGTCAAAAACCGAAATCAGCTCAAGAATCATCAGATGTCGGAAAAACTGACTACACCGAAGTCGGTGATAGCCGAGTCGCTAAGAGAACTGTGAGAAGAAGAGTTAAATCAAGCAAAGTGATAAGTTGAATAACGTATGAGCAAAGTGACAAAAACGCCGTCGTTTTTGACTAAGCGGGAATGTTTTAAGGAAAACGTCAAAGACCTGATGATGATGTGTACGGACATAAAGCCGCACACCAAGCTTATGATTGGATATAAATGTTGCCGCATTAAATACGAGACATGAAATGCTCAATAGGCGTGCGAACTCAAGCCGTTGATTTCGATCACAATTTAAAAACCGCGCCGACGCCCTTTCATAAACCATATTTAAACCATTTTCATCCGTTTCTCTCTCACACTTCTAAAAATTGTTCAATCTCTTTCTCTCAAAAGCAAAGGCAAAATACTCTCGAAACCCTATCAACCTTCAAATCAATTTCTCGAGTTTTTCCTTGATATAATCCCGAGAAATGGCACCAACTTATGACTTTACCAAGTTAGGAAAGCAAATCCACACCGGTTCGACGGTGGATTTCGACGGAATGATGAAGCAGGGTCCGATGACACCCTAGTGAAGAAAATCGCTGAGAAGTTGGAAACGCCCAGGACTAAAACCGTTTCTAACGCTAGAATATCCGATGACCTATGTGGAGGAGGTCGCACAATTCTACGTGAATGCCGAGATTCACGATGAAGGAATCAAGTCATCTGTTCATGGGAAGCGGTGACTACTATCACCGCCAAGGATTTGGTGAATATTGCTCACTACCAGGAAGGAGCATCCGAGATTAAAGAGGTGATGTGAACCTGGCCGACGCATGGAAAGAAATAGCCAAGTCCGACGTTCTTTGACAAAATAATATACACAAGACAAACAAGAGAAGCTTTGAAGGAGGATTATCACAAATTGTTGGACATAGTTGCCAAATGTATCGACATCAAATTTGGCGGACTTTGACCAACCAATCACAAAGGCAAAACCGATTGTGATGGCTGCAATCATCGAAGAAAAGAAGATAAATCGGGGCTGAGTTTATCTACAGTTTCTGCCCGAACGTGGGAACAAGTCCTTCAAAGAAGATGGCACATTTGGAGGATCCTCGGGATATGGCCTGGTGATTGGCGGCTATTGGAGGTGAAAGAGTCCTCTTAGGCATGGAAAGGCTTTCCATGTTAACAAGAGAATGTTGAGCTAACCTCCGGGCGCTCGTGAAGCGAGCTTACGCCAAGAGAGCGACACGATGGGGGAATCGGTGATCCCGAAGATACATGTACTGCTTCCTCTCCAAACCAAGAAAAAGCAGCCCCTGCGGTGCTAAGAAGGCTGTTGCCCTGCAAAGAAAGAAAACCAAACATGCTCCCGCCCTGCAAAGAGAGTCACTCCGCCCCAAAGCCGTGTCTCCCGCCCTGCAGCAAGCCGGTCGAGAAGGACTCACAAATACCTTCTCCGATCGTCAAAGAGAGAGAACCGAGAAGCCACGACGCCCCGCTGCTCCTCGAAAGAAACACGCACGCCCGGCCGCCCCAAGACTCGAGAGGACACCGTCTCTCGAAAGTAAATCCCTCGGTACAAACTAAGAGACGAAGAAGACTTGTAAGCGGTCCGAACAGGAGAAACGGTGAGTCGATTACTCGGCTAGCACAAATACCGAGACTCTTGAAGAAGTAGAGTCTCCGGATGTAGTTGATGAAAGCTTGACCAAGTCTTTGAAGGCGATCAACAGAGGCAACTCGAAGACACACGGTGTAGCTCACACACGGTGAAGCACAAGAAGAACCTACCGAGAGCGGATAGTGATGTAATGATCCTATCTCCACCTTACCCGGACATCCAAAATCGTCTGCGTGAGTGGAGAAATGGAAGTTGAGCAAGTTAAGGGAACAGTTCCAACGGCCGAGTTCATAGAAGAAGAAGAGGAAGCTGCTAAATTTCCTTGGATTAACTCTTGTGCTCCCACTACGGATGAAGACAATCGCACAGAAATCCGCAGATCTACAATGACAAGAGAGAGAAAAACAAGCTAAAGAAGCGAAGCACGTGAGAAGGCAAGCATCCGCCCTATCTCCGGCACCACATAACACACACATCCTCTTCTTGATGTCTTCTCGACGGCGGTGACGAGGAACTGCAGAATGTCACGCTTACGAGAAGAGTTGCAAATGCAGCAAGCATTGACGAATCAAGAATCCTCCACGAGCAAAGACTAATGGAGGGACCAGGAGAGTCCTCGAACACACGGTGAAATCGATCCAATGGGAGTGGTTCAAAGCAAATAGCCAACGTTGTTTCGCTACCACTTCCCAAACTCACTCGGAAGAAAGCGATAAGGGAGTGGCGATGAAACCGGGATAGTGGGGACCAATGAGCCAACCCCTATTGAAGGTGTGCTACCACCGCCCCAACGGCCGAGCAATCAATCGAAAAAGCCGGGAGCTTGGAGACGAGTGACCCCATTCAAGTCACTCGGTGGTGCGCCGAGGGGGAAACTCCTCCACCGCTGCGGCAAGGTCGGAGGATCTTGCAGATGACTCCACAAAGAATGCAGGAGGCGAAGTAGAAAATTCAAACGCAAGAAAAATGACAAGTTGCCATCAAGCTCGAGGCGATTGAGACGTCTGTCCGAGGTGACAAGCGCTCAAGGCTAATGACGTTGCGATCGAGGCACGAGGCAAGGAGACTGGATGTACAGGAGTTAACACTGGCGATGAAAGTGCAATCCATGGGGTTGAGACTCCAATGGATGCCATCAGAGAAGACCCTAAGACAGTGACACTATCGAAAGGGAGGACCAAGACCTCGCAGTGAAGAGAGACCGCTTTGGAGGAAATGAAGGCCCACGGGAGGTTGAGACTTCCGGGGTAAAGCAACAAGAGAGAACATCCCTCCCGGTATCATCGACCCATCCGAGAAGGAGATCGGCGCACTTCATGATTCCCAGGACAACCCCGATGTCACTTTTCCGGGATCGAAGGCGAAGAAGAAGAAGCCGAGTCATCCCCATGACAAATCCAAAAGACTTCGGTGCGGATGTTCCAAGCACGAGCAAGTCGATCCCAAGACTACTCGTCAAACCTTTAATTTTGATGATGAGCCACCAATGGAAATCTCATCATCGTCCGATGACGCTCCGAGCGATAAGGCCGAGGACGATCCCATTGAAATGTAGAAATCATTTGAGACCAACGAAGGTTAAGAGCATTTGAGGCTCAACAAGCGGCTCTCGCACAATGAACCCAGTGAACAAGAGACTACCGCTCGGGCTCCTCAAGCTGCAGCAGGATCGATTCCCAAAAGAACTTCACGCGCACCGCTCATCATCGAATGAGCAATTCCGGTTGGCGGTGATGACTCTTTTGTAGAATCTTTCCCTTTCTCACCTTTGGAGATACTAGAACTCCACGAAGAGTCGAAACGAACAAGCACGCTATTACAAACCAGCTCTGTTCTTCCATCGACACCATCGTTCAGTGATTATGATTTCGATGTTGTATGGCCATCACCGCAATGAAGAATCGGTGAAGTTCGAGAAGTGTTCGAGGCAATCGTTTTCCGAGATTGAAAGGATGGAGAGGCATCGGCCTCTTTGGACATGCGATTGACAACAGAGATGCCACCCTTACGGTGATTTACGAGGCATAACGGTTCGAGATAAGGGAATGGTGGCAACAAAGCAGCAGACAATGCGTGTGGAAGGTGAGATACTTTAGACAGTTGTTCAACAAGTTCTTTGGTGTGGAAAGTGAAAATACCGATACAAAGACGAAGCTAAGAGAACACATTGAGCATATGCATGAAGCTCACACTGCCGAGATCAAGTCGCTGCGTGAGCAACATAC
Organism: Rehmannia glutinosa; assembly: GCA_016081115.2. Taxonomy (NCBI): domain Eukaryota; kingdom Viridiplantae; phylum Streptophyta; class Magnoliopsida; order Lamiales; family Orobanchaceae; genus Rehmannia; species Rehmannia glutinosa. The sequence goes on from JABTTQ020003233.1 coordinate 105,549, forward strand.
AAATGATATACGGCGTTTGGAAGAACACATGACAAGAAAATTCAGCCTTCTCATGGCCTGAGATGAAGCTGATTTGTGAGAATCCAACGCTACTCGACCGAATTCCGTCCGCATACAACGTGAGACTTGAAGCAGTAACTCAACCATCGAAGACTCGACTTCATGCTTGCCAAAGATGTTTCGGGGTTCCTCTATCCTTTGATGATGCCAAAAAGGGGGAAGAGGAATACCTTAAAAGAAAAAATCAAGTGAAAAAGAAAGGAGCAAATTGAGTCGGGAAAATCGGTGAGGAAGTCTTGAAATGGAAGAAAGGAAAGCATGTTGAGGGGGAAGGATCAGCATATGTGACATTGATGATTGCACAAACCCCCAACAAGGTCCTCACGGTGACATTATAAGCAAAGCAAACTCGGTGACTCGCCACTCCAACACTCTGCTGTATCTATGGCCGAGAAGAGAAAATCAATTGAAGCAGGGATGAAGGAAGTGGAAGGAAGAATGGATGCCAGGGTGATGAACATCTTGAAAGAACATGGAGGCATTCCAGTGAGCGAGAGACACCTATGCCATCTCGGATGTCGGGACGAGCCACGATCGGTCGATGAATTTAAAACGCTCGAGTCCGAGGGATACTTTGCAAATATGTCCATGGCTCAAGCTTGGGACTGTCTTGGGAAAAGGGTCTCACATTATGTGAAGAAGGCGACAGCGGCCAGAACCGGCGATCGCTCTGCTGGTCACTCCACCGGTCACTCGGGAAAGAAAAAGACCCCGATTAAAAGATACGCCCGAGAGGAAGAGGAAGAAGCGATAGTGGAGGAAGAAGCTTGGACCTAGGCCTCGCCCAAGAATATTGAATACGTAGATCCGGGGAAGAAATGAGGGATCTCTTGGGCCGGGCTTGACCAAGTGGCAAATTTGAAAGTGGCTAAAACTAATGCCGAGTATGCAAAAAGAATAGAAGAAAACAAGAGACAAACTCGGCTATGGGAGGAGAGACGGGGAAAGAATAAGAAGAGATGAAGCTGCCAGGAAAGCATATGAGAAGAAAAAGAAAGCGGTGACGACGAGAAAAAGAGAAGAAGAGAAGAAGATCTTGATCAAGATGAAAGAAGAGAGACGGCGAAGGAGATGAAGTGTTGTTGTCCAACCCTTCGTGTATTTTATTATTTAAATACATACAATGTAAGTCTTCTGTAATAAAGGTATAAATTCTTTGATTTTTGTGAAGTTATTTATATGCTCGATACACCTTGTAAACATTGTGTTGAGGAACAAGAATGATATGATCAATAAAAAGAATTGATTCTCGCGCATACATTCTATGTCAATACACTATCTGTATGTATCATTCTTTGTTTGCATCTTTGAATGATTTAAGTTTTGGCATCATCAAAAAGGGGGAAATTGTTAGGAATTTTATTGTTTAGATTTTGATGAATGCCATGTAAAACTTAGAATAGAAAGTTGGCACCCCAATTCTTGTCAGAAATGTATTGTAACAATTAGAGTGGCCAAGGCCGAGCCGAGTCGCCTACGCCTTAACATGCAAGAAGACAATCAAGACTGAAGGAAGACTCATTGCGAGATAGCCGAGTATGGCAAATAAGAGTTGATGTAAACTCTGTGAAGAAGCGAGATGAGATCTGGTGAGTGGAGCATCGGTCAAGTCAACTCAAGAAGAATCGGCTTTCAAGTTGAAGTGATGAAGAGTCATCCAATGATTGGAAGCGACTCTAAGTCACCTGGGAAAGCAAGGAAATGCGGTCAAGTCGAGATAATCGAAAAGAATCTGTTGCATTTAAATCAAGAGATTTACTTAAACAAGTAATATCTCCATACCACCTTTCTCGGAGTGCTCACCCCGAAGCGTGCAAAAGGAATGAACCAATGGGAAGAACCACACCGTGTCGAACTCGAAAAGGTGAAAGAACAATTCATACGAGGAAATGGCAATTCCAAGAAGCGCAAGCCAACGATCGCAAAGTGACTTTCAAAAATAAGCCTATCTCTTCAACGGGCAAATTTTTGAAAGTTCACTATAAAAGGCCGAGGAGTTTGTTTGAGAAGATGATGATACATGGATGACACACATATGAGATAAACAAGTACATCGAAAAATCGAAACACTCTCAATCCTCAAGCCTACATTACGAAGTACATCAATCCAACACTCACCTGTGAAGGAAAGAGAACTTCAACCAGTTGAAGAGAGAAACCTTTGAAAATAAGGGGTCTACATTCTAGGAAGGATTGTAGAAAGGTTCAAGGTGAACCAAGTCTTACGCTTTTGGAGGGCTTCGTGATCAAATCCAAAGAGCTTGAGCAAGTGAGTCTGTAGTAGCAAAAGGCAATGCCCGTGAAGAAGCCGAGTCGCATTTGGTGAGTGATCAAGGCGTCTCGGATCGAGTCCCAAAGGATCAAGTCATTTGTTGTGATCAAGACTTGTATCCGGACTATTACCACTTTGTAAACGATCATTACTTAGTGGATTCCTCCGGGAGTTGGAGAAGAGAGAAGTAGAAGAATTACCCCATCTTTGAACCTCTATAAAAACTTTCTTGTGTCATTTACATTTCAAAGCATTTAAATTCCGCACTTTTAACTCGCTTATATCTTTGATAAATTTGCTTTCCATTTGATAAAATTATAAGTACTAAATCAAGCTCTAAAATCTTGCTTAATCAAACATAAGGGTGTTAAGTCTTCCAATGAAAATAAAAAACAGTTGAGTTAAATTATAGTCAACAATCGAGTTACTCCATCAACGGCTCATTTGAGTCTGTTGAGAGATTAACTCTCTTGAGTGACTAATTCGATTGTCCATCAAGGACACAGTGTGTAGAATCAACTCAGTAGATTTAAAAGGACTAAATCGAAAATTTGGTAAGGTTTATTCAACCCCCTTCTAAACCTTACACTTACACCCCATGGGACCTACACAACATTATAAAATTGCTCCAAATATTGAAAAATTACAGGTGATACAAACTAAACCAAACCGCTTAAATGCAGGGTAACATTGAACATAAAAAATCATTAGAGTTGCAAATTAATGATTACAACATTTGACAGGGATAACCACAAACTGAAGAAAAGACATAAGGATCACTCACATATTTGCTTTCATAATTTTGTTCTTCTGCCTTTGCAATACCAAAGGATTTGTTTATTGTGGCGTCCAGATAAGATTTCCGTATCCCTTTAGACAAGATTCAGAATCCCCTTAGTTGATATCTTCAAACTCCTTCAGGCGAATGCCCTATCTGCGTTTCCTTTTGCCTTTGAGATGCCGAGGGATTTGTTTCTTTTGTTGTTGGATAATGGTTGTAATCCCCTTCACATAAGATTTTAGAATCCCCTTAGTTGGCTTCTTGATTCCTTCGAGGTGAATTCCATTTTCGCATTTTTGCTATTTTATGTGTTTTTGCGGTTGAAGGTAAAGATGTTTTCATTCTGTATTTTCGCTGGTAGGGATGCCTTTTGGAGACAGAGATGCCTTTTGCAATGAAGAGTGAAGGGTTTTTTTTTCGTATTCCACTTTGTCGAAGGGTATTTTAGGAAATTCAAATTTTTCTGAAACATTCGTGAATTTAGGATAGTAGTAGATAGTAGATAATGAGACACACACACACACATACACATATATAGGGAGAGGATCTGTGAGACCATAGCTTTAGGTAAGACCGTAGGGACACATCCGCACCATCCAAATAAAATAATGGAAGGCCAAGATCTAGCAAATTTTTGTAGCATTAAAAAATAGGAAAAAAAAAACGCCCACGAGTATCGCATAATTAGACCAAAAATAAGCGCCGACTAATTAATGCTAGTTGTAAGGGATGAAATCTGTTTTTTTTGATCATGTATCCTAAAATCACGCATTCACCACCTCATTCTCCTCTCTCACGCCAAAAACCTGCAGAATTAGAGAACCCATTGATATCCATTGAAATCTTCATTTCTACCAGCAAAATCAACACATATTGAATCACATACACATCAAAAACCAATCAAGCAAACAACACGTTAGGCGGAATCATCGCACCTTTTTTGCATATTTAGAATATATATATATTGTATATTTAGAATATATATTGTATAGTTAGAGTAATTATGTAGCATAAATTGTTCTCAAATCTCAGATATCAATAATCAATTTAATTTCAGAGTACATAACGTTATTTTCATCGTCTATACACAAAATCAATGGAAGATAAATGCATGTTGAAATCTAATTATTTGCATAATATTCAATTTGAGTAAGAAAAAACTTGCATAAGAAATTTTAATAATATACTTATTTAGAATAGGGATATTGCATATATAGCTTTGTTAATGTGTATTCTCAGAACAAAACAAGTAAAATATTGAAATACATTAGGCATTGGTCCTTATAATTTATACCCTGCATACTACATATTTATGTTCTGCATATATGTTTAGTGTTCGATATTTGCACATTTAGTATGTACAAAGTGTATTACATTAACATTCACTTTGAGTGATAAAAGTTCTAATAATGTGCTTATTTAGAATATGAAAGTTGCATATATAGGTTTGTTTCTGTGCATACTTAAAACAAAACAAGTAAATATTGTAATGTATTAAGCATTGTGCCTTATAATTTATACCATGCATACTACATATCTATGTTCTGCATGAATGGTGTTCTAAATTTGCATATTTAGTATGTTCAAAGTGTATTACATTATAATATACAAATTGTGTTTTGCCTAAACAAGCACCAGGTCTGTAAACGAGTTTGAAAAATAACTGACCCAAAAATCGCGGGAGATAGATATGGTAGGATTTTTGTTACCAAAACATCAATAATAAAATCACACTCTTAACTCTGGCATTAAAATCAAAAAATACATAATTGTCCTTAAAACTCCACTTAATTAGGTAGTTTACCGAAAAAATAAAGAAAAATCTGGACCATTACTACTTTCAATCCAATGGCCACGATGTGTTCCTACGATCTCACCTAAAGACTTGGTCTCATTTGAACCAATCCCTATAAAGTATTCACACTTAATTCCATTTCTTTTTGGGTCTCATATTTATTTTTATTGAATATATAATACTATCATATGAAACACATATTAGAAATTCACCAATATAATATACTTGTCGGAAGCAATAATATAATCAAATTGAATCAAGAATATATACGATGAGATTGAAAATCTGATTTATAAAACATATAATAAATATTTACTTAAAGGTTAAATGGGGTGACATATCTTTCTAATCTTTCAATTATTTTAATTCTTTTTAGATTTTCCATGCATCTTATTGTTTTGGCCAGACTTGGAAAAAAGATTTAATAAAATAACATAAATAATTCTTTTGTTTTTTCTACTTTTTTCAATTTCACTCTAAAAATTAATTTTAAAAATTCAAATCATATTAAATAAATTAATAAAATTCGAGGTCGTGTACTATGGATTGTGGAATAAGGAGTAGATGGAATGCAAAACACCTCCAAGAGATGAGAATATTCTTGAAGGACAAAAACTTCTGTCAGATGGTTTAACGGGTCAAAAATTTGATGGATCCCAAAATCGACCAGGGTGGAGTTTTTGTAATATTAGCTATGACATTTTTGTAATATCCAGGGACCTGTATTAGCAGTCTTTTTGAAAAATATTAGCAGTCCCTTTTAAAAGTAGAGTGGGGCTCTTACAAGACTGTCCCACGGATCTCTAATCCGTGAGATGGATCTATCCAATCCGAACCATATCCCTACCCTGACATTAACTTAGCCCTATCCAAATCCAACTAAACAAAAAAGGAAAAATTAAAAAATGAAAAATGAAAAGGAAAATTTAATTCTACCCAAGTGCATCAGGAATCAGATTTCCTATTCCATTTTCTATTTCACTTTCTGTTCCACTCCATTGGATGTTTGACACATGTATTTACATCTAAAAAATCAACCACATACCATGATTGGAATAGAAAATGAACACAAAAAGTGGAACTTGAAATCTGTTTCCCATGCATTAGCCTCCACACCTTCCATATTTAATTCCTCCACACATCTTCCTCTGATCACATACAAAAGAAAAACTAGCTACTCCTCTGAACCCTAAAACTTTTCCTAAAAAGTCGGACGACACTCGCGATTTTTTTCCGCTTCAACATTGAATCCTAACCTCCGATTGCCGTCATCAAGGGCTCGATCAACCATGGATCTCGATGAGATCTTATTCCCTGAACTTGATCTTAATCGTTTCAAACAACATACTTGCGATTCGCATCGCATTGACGCGCAGCTTTCTCCTTCGTCGGATTTTTCGAATGGGACTCCTTCACCTCCGACCAACGTCGAGAAAGACAATCCTCAGATGAAAGGATCCAAGCCACAAACCTCGTCTTAGTTTGGAGCCCCCTATAATTCTTGATCGCACTTTGCCTGCTAGGGTTTATGATAGGGTTGGAGTATACCCTAACCCTAATCCGCTATTGTCCTTGCATGAAGAGGCGACCGGTTTGAAACCTGATGGTGCAGAGGATTTTTCCATATTCAACGACTTTAATCAGCCTGCTGGGATTCAAAAATCATAGACACGTGATATGCCACAACACTCAGATGGAAAAGGGCCAAATATCACGCAATCGTTCGCTCATTCCGTGTCGACGGGAGACTCTTCCAAGCGGTTAAAAAGGGGAAATATTTTTCTGTTACCATGGACGAAGATATTTATCAACAACATATTGCGGAACATCGAAACTTGTTAATTGGTCGTGTGATTTTTCCCAAGGGTACGAAGCTGATGATGTTGGACGATCTCAAGAAAGAGTTGACACATATATGGAATCCTCAATCTACTTGAAAATTCATTCCCTGGGCAAGGGGTACTACAACATCCAAATATCAAATTTGAATGAGAGACAACGGATTCTACAGACGGCAACATGGAATTTAGCCCCGTGTTCAATTCGTCTCTTGAGTTGGATCCCCAATTTTAACCCATACAAAATCAATACGTCCAAGGCTCAGGTTTGGGTTCGCATTTATGAGCTTAGTTTGGAATATTGGCATCCTTCGTTGATTACGAAATTGGCTTTTGCCATAGGTACTCCTATGCAAATTGACAGTCGTTCTTTAACAAGTGAGGTGGGTCACTTTGTCCGTATTCTTGTCAAATTAGATCTTAGCTCTCCCCTTCAAGAATGCATAATGGTTGAACGATCAGGACATTGCTCTTTTGTTTCTATCGGATATGAAAATATTCTGGATTATTGGGTTCATTGTCGGATTGTAGGTCATAACATTAATCATTGTAGACAATCCACAACTCATGAGGTAAAAGCAGACAGAGATGTTGAGGTGCGTCCTAGTAGCCGTTCGACAGAGTGCAATATAATAGGGGAGGTCTCGGCTAAAAAGGATAAGGAGGTGGGTGAAACATGGGTTCAAGTGAAAAATAAAAAGGAGGGCCCTCAAAAGACAACCCGGATAATGAGCTTCCACATCGGGTGTGCATCCCACTCGTTCGATATCTTTAAGGAGCTTGATGTCAATCGTCAACAAGCAGGAGAAAAGTCAATACTATTTTTGATGGTAGGGAATTGCATGGCAATGGAGAAGATGACATGTGATTAAGAAAAATGATAAAGATGCTCAAGGAAACAAGGAGCGTTTGCTGGTGGTCTACGAACCTCAAGCATCAGATATTGTTCATAATCAGGCACAGGCTGATCAGTTGGTTGACAAGGAGAAGGCTGACTTAAATAAGGTCATTGAGATCGTGAATAACAGTAACTCTGTTAGTAATTACGTGATAACATCTACTGATCCTTAGAAAAGTTTTAATTCGACTGAACTTTCAGAGAGCTTTCAAGCCATGGCGGCAACAGCCCAAAGAGGTGGTCCGATATTGATTGGTGTGAGTTTCGTATGTATTTTAGGGCATATTTATGGCTATAATTGTTTATAAACATGCAATAAGTCATTTGAAATGGTATATATTCGTTCTTTGTGGAAAAGGTATTACGCTTTGCTTATTTTGTAGGAATTTAACGATATTTGGAGTGATTTTGTGACAAATATGAGCATTGCTACCTAGAATCATCAAGAATCGAGCGATTACACCCAATTGTATTGAGTCTAGAGTCATAGTGATGAGTCATGTGTCAAAAGAAGCATGGATGATAAAACAACGAGGAGATTTATCTCTCGAACGCCCAAACGCGTATGAAATTTCCAAAGCCTTTGGCGGGGTTTAGTATTTTGGCCATAACTCTCTCTACAAAATTCATATTGAGTTGATTCAAGTGGATATGGAAAGCTAAGAGAGAGGGATACAACTATTGTGAAGACCCCGCAAGCAAATACGGACGTTTGGGTGGCGCACGGGCAACCCGTGCGTGGACGCACGACTCGTGCGCACCTGAAGGCACCTGAAGGTTCTGAGCATGCCTACGGCTTCGAGCACGGGTAGCCCGTGCGTGGACGCACGACCCGTGCGTGGCTTGCTGAAAATCGATTTTCCTACGGATTTGAGCACATGTAACCCGTGCGTCTATCTTTGGAATGTCCAAAAATGACAAAGATATTGACCTAAGCTTCTAAAAGGGTATAAATACCACTTTATGGGGCGCACACCGAGAGGAGGAAAGGCTGGGAATACACCCAAGAACACAAGAAACACATCAATTTCATCAAGGAAGAATCAAGGGAAGAATCGGGTCGAATTGGAGCTTGAGGATTGAAGATTAATCGAGAGATTATCCATTTCCCTATGTTTTCTCATTCTTTGTGCTTTAATCTTTCATTTTAGCTTGTCATGAATATGAACAATTTGTCTATGGGTTGTTTATTTGTAATGAGTAGCTAAACTTCTTGAGATTTTCGGGTTTTGGAAGTAGATTAATGAACTCTTGTTGAATATTTTAATATTAGTTGAAGTTATTGTCTTGAAGCCTATTTAAGTACTTTGAGCTTATTCTTGTTTTATCACTTGGCCAATGATTTAGCATGTTTGATATATTGATTCATAATTCGAGAGATGAGTTTCTATATTAGATCTTGAGTACTTGACACAAATATTTGCATGAATCGAGAGGTTTGTAGATATTTGTGGGGACATTTGATCTTTTGTGCATTTGGGAGTTGTGTATCTTATGTTGAGTAGAGAGATGCTAGCATAGATATTTCAATCTACACTTTATATACATCTCGAGAGGAGGATAAAATACCGTGGTGATCGTCTTATAGATGTATTGATAATAACTTTGGTTTTCATTAAATCGTAAAACAAGAGGAATATTAATTGAAACCATAACCTTAGGAATCCATTTCATTCCTTTGATAATTCCATATTTATTTTCATCTTGTGTTTTTGTGGTTATTCTTGTCTTTACTTCCATAACAATTATCCAATTCCAATCGTCTAAATAAAAATAAGGCTATCTTAGTTCAATACTTAGCGCACTAATTTATTAGTCTCCGTGGATACGACATTGCTTACCCTATTCTATAAACTACACCGTACACTTGCGGTGAAGCTAAAAATAAGGCGAACAAGTTTTTGGCGCCGCTGCCGGGGACTAATACAATTTTTGGTGCTAATATTGCGATAGATAGAATTATTTTTAATTTAGACATTTTTTTTTATTTCATTTTTCTTTTGTAAATTCTATCTCTACAATGTTTGATTTGTTTCTTTGAGTTGGTATTGGTAGTGCACGAACACCCGCTCGGATGGAGGAGGCCAATTATTTCAATAACTGGAATTTCTACAGTTATTAGAATAATCCTACTCCTACGCACTATTATTCTGATTGGAGGAATTACGAAGATTTTTCATATGCTCACACGGAGAATGTGATTCGAACACCATCAAGCTCCAATGTAATGAATGGGTTTACAAATGTAGAGGCAAAACCATCTTTAGAAGAAGCCCTCACCTCGTTAAGGATTCAAACAAGTTTGTTTAGGAGCGAGTCGAGGGACCGCTTTACTCGCGATGAATCAAATAAGCCATCTTTAGAGGAAGCCCTCACCTCATTCATAAATCAATCCAATGCATTCATGAGTGAAACTAGGAGCTGCTTCGCAAGGCAAGACACAAGAATGGATAAAATAGAGCTACAAATGACACAGATGGCCAGTTCGATAAAAAATCTCGAAACCCAAGTGGGCCAATTAGTTACAATTGTTGGTGGGCAACAACAAAAGAGCCAATTTTCAAGCACCACTGAAGCCAACTCAAAGGAACAATGTAGTGCCATTCATCAAAAGAGTGGTACTGAATACGAGGAGCCAAAGATCCTGCAAAAGCAAGAAAGTTTGGAACCAAACACGGACTGTATGTCTATACACTTTCAGCCCGTGTGTGGTGTCGAAAAGGAGCAGAAACAAGACGAGGAACACATGAACAGTGCGTGGATGCCCGGTCAGTGCATGCATGATATCATAAGAAAGCTATTCCATAATGAAACGAACACTGGTGGTACATACGCGCACGGACAACATGAGCATAATTCAAATCAAAGTGTTCCAACATTAGGACTCCAATACTTGCTTGGAAATCCCAATTATGCATTACTAGATGCAAACAATGGAAAAACGATTCTTGACCACGATCCAAAGCAGCGGCTAATATATGCATTCAAAGGTGGTACGAATCAAAATTAATAGGCGTCAAGCTAAAGCGTTAAATATAGCACTTGTTGGGAGACAACCCAGCGGTTTGTGGTGTGATTTTTATTTTTGTTTGTTTTCTTTTTGTAAAAACAAAAACACGAAAGTTTCAGATGCGGCATCACGCACGGGTGACCCGTGCGTGCCTGGAAGGAGGAATAATGTGGCTTTGGCATGAAGCACGGCACGGGCAGCCGTGCGCACGCAGCGCGCACGACCGTGCATCCTTCCGGCTGAGACAATATTAAGGTACAAAACTTGAAGTGATGGTTGAAAGAAGAAGTCCTAGCGATAGGAGGAGATGCAAGGAGGGCCATTATCCACCACGACCCGCACAATGAATCGGGTAAATCCACGATTTTATATTGAAATTCTATCTTCTCTTACGTGCGATATAATTTCATTTAAGTTTGGGGAGAGATAGTTATTTTGATATGAAATGTCTGGATAAAAAAATTGCATTAATTTTGTGTGTTTTCATATAGTTGCATGTAGAGCATTTTAGGTTGCATTTGCATTAGAAACACGTTTATTGTTTTAGCACGTTTATTGCTTTCATAGATTTTAGGGAGTGAGTTGATCTCTTGATTGTAACTTGTGCTTGATTTTGAAAATTTTGTATTGTTTGGATTGGGTGTTGAGCATGAGTTGATTGAGCCATGAATAGATAACATTGAGTATGTTGATGTGGAAAACTTGGTTTGATGCTTTGAATTACATATTTACAAGCTGTGAGCTTTTGAGCCTTTTTTGTTGTCATCATATGCGAGTCTTGTTTGTGATTTGAGTGTATGATTCATGTTGTTAGAATTCTAGAACTTGCTCGTATCTCTATCAAAGTCACATGTTGTATGCGAATTGTGAAAATGATTAAAGGCCATTGTTTTTGTTAGCTCTTCAAGCATTTTGCTTACCTAATGATGTTGAAATCCTTAGTTAGCCAATTTGAGCCTATGCCTAATCTTTTGTGATAGCCAAAATTCAATGAGCCTTATCATTGATATATATGTTACCCTATACTCGGCGTATAGTATTGAGTAAAGGGAATGAATGAGGAGAATGGGTGAAATCAAAATTTTAGAAGGTGGTGTTAAAAAAATTGGTTGATGGGAACAAAAGGGGGGAAGAAAATGAGAGGAAAAGAATGTTGAAAACTCACAAAAGAGACAAAAAAAAAAAATCAGCTTTATGAATGAGTTTTCTTTGAATGAACTTGGAGGCAAAGAATTGTAATGTGAGGTGATGGTGTTTTACAAAAGAAAGGGGATGGAGATAAGAAGAGTTGGTGAAAATGAGAGATGATTTGGGTAGCATATTAAGCTTTAATGTAGATGATTTATATGCTCACCGGTCTATACGCTCGAGTTTGAGTCACTCTATCTATATTTTCCTACCCTAACCAAAGTGCCTTCATTACAACCAAATGAGAAAGTCCTTTTTGATTCACAAATTGCATACACTCTAGTGGCGGAGATATGAGACGAATTGCAAGCCTATGGTAATTTTGCGACATTGAATTGATTTGAGCGTAAACATGTCCTATATTCATTCGAGATGTGAGTATACACTTTATCCGAGAGGCACGATTCTTAGCATTTACCATAGTTTCTTTGATGTATGTTCTATGTTAGATGTTTGAGGCTTAGTTGCTTCATTGCTTGACACCTATGATGGGCAATACGAATTTTATGGAGTTGTTGTGCGTTCTACTTTTCATTACTCCCAATTATGTTTCGCCTTGTTTTAAAGCGTTGGCCGGGACGACCAACAGTTTAAGTTTGGGGTTTGATTGGTGTGAGTTTTGTATGTATTTTAGGGCATATTTATGGCTATAATTGTTTATAAACATGCAATAACTCATTTGAAATGGCATATATTCGCTCTTTGTGGAAAAATGTATTACGCTTTGCATATTTTGTAGGAATTTAACGATATTTGGAGTGATTTTGTGACAAATACGAGCATTGCTACCTAGAATCATCAAGAATCGGCGATTACACCCAATTGAGAGCCAACGATATTGAGTCTAGAGTCATAGTGATGAGTCATGTGTCAAAAGAAGCATGGATGATAAAACAACGAGGAGATTTATCTCAAGGAACGTCCAAACGCGTATGAAATTTCCAGCACTGGCAGGGTTTAGTATTTTGGCCATAACTCTCTCTACAAAATTGATATTGAGCTGATTCAAGTGGATATGGAAAGCTAAGAGAGAGGGATACAACTATTATGAAGACCCCGCAAGCAAATACAGACGTTTGGGTGGCGCACGGGCAACCCGTGCGTGGACGCACGACTTCGTGCGCACCTGAAGGCACCTGAAGGTTCTGAGCATGCCTACGGCTTCGAGCACGGGTAGCCCGTGCGTGGACGCACGACCCGTGCGTGGCTTGCTGAAAATCGATTTTCCTACGAATTTGAGCACGGGTAACCCGTGCGTGGGCGCACGACCCGTGCGTCTATGCTGGAATGTCCAAAAATGACAGCACATTGACCTAGGCTTCTAAAAGGGTATAAATACCACTTTTTGGGGCGCACACCAGAGGAGGAAAGGCTGGGAATACACCCAAGAACACAAGAAACACATCAATTTCATCAAGGAAGAATCAAGGGAAGAATCGGGTCGAATCGGAGCTTGAGGATTGAAGATTAATCGAGAGATTATCCATTTCCCTAAGTTTTCTCATTCTTTGTGCTTTAATCTTTCATTTTAGCTTGTCATGAATATGAACAATTTGTCTATGGGTTGTTTATTTGTAATGAGTAGCTAAATTTCTTGAGATTTTCGGGTTTTGGAAGTAGATTAATGAACTTTTGTTGAATGTTTTAATATTAGTCGAAGTTATTATCTTGAAGCCTATTTGAGTACTTTGAGCTTATTCTTGTTTTATCACTTGGCCAATGATTTCGCATGTTTGATATATTGATTCATAATTCGAGAGATGAGTTTCAATATTAGATCTTGAGTACTTGACATGAATATTTGCATGAATCGAGAGATTTGTAGATATTTGTGAGGACATTTGATCTTTTGTGCATTTGGGAGTTGTGTATCTTATGTTGAGTAGAGATGCTAGCATAGATATTTCAATCTACACTTTATATACATCTCGAGAGGGAGGATAAAATACCGTTGTGATCGTCTTATAGGTGTATTGATAATAACTTTGGTTTTCATTAAATCGTAAAACAAGAGGAATATTAATTGAAACCATAACCCGAGAATCCATTTCATTCCCTTGATAATTCCATATTTATTTTCATCTTGTGTTTTTGTGGTTATTCTTGTCTTTACTTCCACAACAATTATCCAATTTCGATCGTCTAAATAAAAATAAGGTTATCTTAGTTCAATACTTAGCGCACTAATTTATTAGTCTCCGTGGATACGACATTGCTTACCCTATTCTATAAATTACACCGTACACTTGCGGTGAAGCTAAAAATAAGGCGAACGGATATGGCGAGGACGAAGAGCAAGATGAAGAAGAACAAGACAAATCAGAAGCTTTAAAAACCAAGCTAGACTCTTCAACTACTCTGCTTGTCATTTACTCATGTGTTCCCTCAGAAGTTATGAAGAATATGGACATTGTAGCTCGAGGATTCTGGGCCAACATTCAACAAGATACATCAAACCATCAAGATGATACTCGAGTACGTGCAAAAACAACAAAGGACAATTTCACTCGAAAATCCTTGAGACAAAAATGTCCTTCGCTTAAATTGCGTTTTTAAGTTATTTTTGTGGTTTTTGCTGAAATTTTGTATTATTTTTTCTTTGCTACCTGATCGGTTTGTGATCAGGACTTATTCCTTTCTTTTTATATATTTTCATTTATCTAAAAAAAAATCAAAATCTCAACTTTGAATCCTTAGAAATTGCAAAAGGTTTTCAGGTGATGAACTATTGAGGTAAAATGACTTTCTAGTACTTTCTTGGGTTCTTTTGTCTGTGAAAGATGACCAACACGCGCGTAAAACAAGTGGGTTTGAGTTTACTATTTATCATCCGGTTAAGCAACAATTGGGAATTGGTTGTTAGTTTTTTTTTTTTTTTTTTGATGCTTCCAGGCTTACACTGACTATGCCGAGGACAACAACTCCGCTCCTCATTCTACCGCCTAAGGTAAACGCGGATGTGCACGCACTGGCCAGTGTTCGGCGGGGTGGCGGACGTACAACCAGATCCTTCCAGGTAAAGAGAACAATTATGTTCGACCCCCAATCTACTAATAATGATCTCTCCCGAATCGAACACACACGGATGCTATTCAAGATGAGTTCCCACCAAATCTTCACCACTCGCATATGCCCGGGGAGCAATTTGATGGAGCAGGGATAAGAACCTCGACCTCCACCCCACAAACAATTTGATGGAGCAGGATTAGAACCCCGACCTCCACCCCACAATTGCTTGTGGTAGCGATGGGCTAAGCCACTTTGGTTGGAATTGGTTGTTAGTTGCAGATAGAGGATGTGGTTTATGCACCTAAAATTAACTATCTAGGGACTAGGTGGATGACGCAGACAAGTACAAGGAACAAAATTGAAGGGTTGAAAACTTAATTATGTGGTGGGCATTTAGAAGTTCAATTTCCCGTTGAAGTTTAGACAAGATAGGTATGGTGTGGACTCGGGAGAGTGAGGAGGTGGAGGGCGATTGAGGTGTTGATTGGCAGCAAGCGAATAAGAAGATGTCAATAAGGATAAGGAGTTCAAGAAGACATAAATAAGGAGAACTACAGAAAACATTAATACTTTTTTTGGGGACTACTAATAATTCTCATAGTAAAAACTAATACTTTTCAGGAGACTACTAATATCGGTGTTGTTACTTTTAAAATATATACTTTTTAGAATAAAAGTGATATTTTTTTAATAAAAGAATTATACTTTTAAACAATGTTGTATATCAATTAAATAATATAAGTTTTGTTACTTTAAAAATGAATACTTTTCAGAATAAAAAAGTTATATTTTTTTTAATTAAAATCTCACTTTTCGATTATAATGTTATATTATACCATCTAGTATTACAAAAATACCACCGCCCTTAATCATACTATGTCACCGCCTTCCCAACGTCCCCAAAAAATTACTTTAAAAATGTATGCTTTCAAAGTAAAAGTGATACTTTCGAGAAAACACTAATACTTTTTAAATATCGTCACATCTGTACATTAGCCTGATATTTACAAAACTACCACCAGATTTCTGGGCTGGAGAATGGATCATGGGGGATCCGTCTTACAAAGTGCGACCCGTAAAACGGTCCTATATGAGTTTTTCTCTTAAAAGTACTAGTACATAGTTCATTTGAAAGTTTTAGTTTTGTAATATTGAACAATGATATAATATCACGAAAGTCAAACGTATTAGGTTTTCATCCAAAAATTATTAATACTAGTACATCCGAAAAATATTAGTACGTAGTATACTTGAGAATATTTAATAGTCCCTCTAAATAGTAGTAGTTTTTTTCCTCAAAAGTATTAGTCATTCCTGTGAAACGTATTAGTAGTTCCACTAAAAAATATTAGTTTCCGATGAAAGATTTTTAGTAATTCCCCTTAAAAATATTAGTTTTTCTAATAAAAAAATTATTAGTGGTCCCATTTAGAGATGTTAAACGGGTGGCCCTAGCCGTAGCCCTATGGGGCCCGGCCCTAACTAACGGGCCGGGCTAAACGGGCCACTAATAAATGGGCTAGCATTTTGCGAACCTAACCCTAACCCTAGCGGGCTCCAGGCTAAAGCGGGCCACTAACGGGCTACAAGCCGAAAAAAATTATTATTTTTATTTAAATCTAAATTTTAAACTAAAGCATGTATAACAATATAACATTCAAACTAAATATGCAAAATTAAATTACACAATTTTTTTATGTTGCATTATAAAGATAAAAGTCTTAAATTCAAAATACAAAAATTCAAATACAATCAAACATCATCATTATCGCCAAAGGCTTTGAAACTTTAAGAAGATGCTTACTGCAATAAGAGTTAAAACAAAAATATGTGCACTTAAAACTCATTTCTAAAATGAAAATAGAAACAACAAACTACAGTGCAGAATGATAAACACCATATAATGAATATTTTCTTAATACCTTTTGACTTTTGTCAAACAAATTAAATAAATAAAAATAATGATAAAACGCAATTTGATGTTCAATGTTTGTGCGTGAGATAAGTTGGAATCTAGCTCACAACAAATTCATCTTTATGATTATTTGCATAAAGTTTCAATTACTTGTCACATTTAAATAACGAAAATTTTAAACTATTCAGATTATAGTATTGTATTTATTAGAGAGATATAAATTATATAACATTTTACATCATCATAATTCATTACATTTTAAGTCACTATAAAAATATCTTTCTTAGGAAATGTTACATGAGTTTTGTTATCCCTTAATTCACCAACCCTTTAAAAAAAACCCCAGGCCAGGCGGGCCGGCCAGTTGCGGCTAGCCCAGTTAACGTCCCCGGGCCAAAAAGGCCCGAATTTAAACGACCCAGAAAAAGCTGGCCCTAACCCTGCTATATTTCCGGGCTAAACGGGCTAGCCCGCGGGCCCGAGCCCATTTAACATCTCTAGTCCCATTGAACAGTATTAGCAAGTCCCTTATTAAGTATTAGACATTCCGTTGGGTCGTTGGGGTTGGATCGCTCCCTCGTTGTTCACGGATCGAGTAAATCTGTTAAGTTGAAACCGTCTAACGGTTAGACCGTCTAACATGAGACTACCTCTTCTTGAAGTGTATAAACTTACTCCTTACATATAAATTGATACTTATAATATTACAAGTAAACTAATATTGTTACAATTTTCAATGTTCCATTTGTTTACTTCAACCAATCAAGATTATATGTAACATCCAACAACAAGTGTGTGATTATTGCGTACAAGAAATAATTGATTAAGCACACTCTAACAGTACGTGGGTACACGTAGCAAAGCTCTTAGCATATGCGTTTATTCCTTAGCATAATCGCATGACATTTCAAGTAAATGTTAAATGTTAATGAATGACAACCAATTATTTAATTAAGAATATATTTTACATATTTACTTAGTGTTTATGTATAATATGAAATATAAGATCGAGAAACCGAGATGATTTTTTAGAAACCGTGAAAGGGAGTTTAATTTTTTCTTAAAGTTTTTTTATATTTTAGAGATAATGTCTTACTATATATACCCCTGTATTAATTTTATAAAATTAAAAAGGATAAGTAGTACCCTTAATACATGATTATTAATCAAAATAAACTATATACATTTTTTTTTTATCGGTGAATGAACTATATACTTGACTATAGTCTGTGTGCCCTCTCAATTAATCATTATTTAATGACGAAATAATCTTCTAATTAAGTCCCCAAAGATAATCATTTGTTTTTATATATGTGTGCGCGCGCATAAATAAAATGAGGTAAAATTTAATTCATATATTTCTTTCAAGATATAATGGAAATTTGTCATATTAGGGATTTATTAAAAATATAATTCGTGAAAATAGGAGAAAAAAACCTACATGCTTTTCTTGACTTGAAAGAAGAGGACACTTCCAAACTTATAAACAAGTTATGTACTCAAAGTTATAAGTTCCACCAAATGGGAAAATTCTCTTGCCCACAATTTGAATATGTCCTCATAAGTCAATACCCTTTTATGGTGCAAGTATCTCATAAGCCATATGTGTCGTTATATAATATCATTTTACTTTTTGATACCATATTAAAAAAAAAGAAGACAAGTTGTAAAAAAATTAAATAATTTTTTTTTACTAAAAAAAGGTTTACAATATTACTTATTGACCATATCATAAAAATGAAATATTAATTAATTATAGTATATATAATTCAATAAATCGTTAAAATGAGCTGTTAATTAAACAAACGTGTACATTAATTAATTAAAGTTGCTATATCTTTTAGTTTCTTCCAATATCAAAACTCTCCCAATAAACCAAGCTTATAAGCCAAGCACTCCAACAACGTCCATAATCATCTCCAACAAGTTTCTCCAAAATCCAACAATGGCTTCAAACCCTTTTCCCATCAAAACCGTCGTCGTTTTAGTCCAAGAAAACCGCTCCTTCGATCACATGCTGGGCTGGATGAAAACGCTAAACCCAGAAATCAACGGCGTCACAGGTTCAGAATCAAACCCCGTATCCACCGCAGACCCCGAAACAAACCGGGTCTTTTTCGGTAACGGGTCGCTCTACGTGGAGCCGGATCCGGGTCACTCCATCCAGGAAATTTTTGAGCAAATATTCGGCGTCCAATGGAGCCAAGACTTAGCCGACAAGAAAAAGGAAGCCAAAATGGAAGGGTTTGCTCAGAATGCAGAGAGGAAAATGAATGGGATGTCGAGTACGGTCATGAACGGATTCAAGCCCGAGTCCGTACCCGTTTACAGGGAGCTGGTGGCGGAGTTCGGCGTGTGTGATCGGTGGTTCGCGGGCGGTGCCGGCCGACACAGCCGAATAGACTGTTTGTACATTCGGCAACGTCACATGGGGCTACGAGTAATAATAGGAGGCTTTTGATAGAAGGGTACCCACAGAAGACTATATTTGAGTCATTGGATGAAGCGGGTTGTTCTTTTGGGATTTACTTTCAGTATCCTCCAGCCACACTGTTTTACAAGTAATGGTTGCATTGATTAATTGATTTTTTTTAATAATTTCTGTTGATTCTGTATTTGTTATTAAATTTAACATTAATATTTTTCTTTTTTCGAAAAAAGACACATTGACTAACTAGTTCGTGTACAATAATATGGCATGTATAATTCAATATTTTGTCGTCTTTTTGAAAAAGTATAATAAGTCAGTATTATTTTGTCGTCTTAGTACGGGTTGATCAATTCATGGTACACCCAGTGCACCAGGTAAACTGCAATTTGAGTCATGTGCCTATGTGGAGTTGGTAATAATAGTCCTTCAAAAATCACATATTGCAAATAGGTTTAGTAAATTTCAAAACCCAATTTCAGTGATTAATTGATTGCCGTAGGTTAATAAATTTGCCAAGAAAATCCCCGTGTCCTTATAATAATTTCGGTCACTACTGTGTGGAAACTAATTTCACTTTGTGGGCATCTTTTAAGAGGGTTAATGTTAAAACTTAGGAAAAAAATGATCACTTGAAGGATCTACACATCAGCAAATGTTGATTTCCACATGAATGAATTCAGTCGAATTTTTTTTTTTCCGCCAAGTTCCCAACTTTCGGCGACCAAAAGACTGAAATGGAGAGAGCTTCAATCATGATTTTGGCAGGACTCTTATAGTCAACCCTGTGTAGTTATAGGAACGGAATTGCAATTTACCCTAGGACACCATCCGAGTTTAATCCATTTTTTCATTAGAGTTATTGTTCTTGAAAAAAAATCGATTTATTTGCTCAAATTTATTTTAAAAAAAAAATTTAATGGGTTACCTAAACAATACTGATGAACACGTTCGTATTAATATGACATGTACCATTTAATATTTTTTTCGTCCTACTTTGATAGTACGGATTCAGTTCCTGCTTCACTTCGTGCATTATCCGTGTATTAGTCCATTTTCTAGGCTACTAACTTAGTCTTATTGTGTTTGAAAAAAAAAATATATTGATTTTCTTGGCAGGAACCTGAGAAAACTGAAGTACATACTACATAATTTCCACCAATTTGATCTTACTTTCAAAAGACATTGCAAGGAGGGAAAGTTACCAAACTATGTGGTGATCGAACAAC
The DNA here is from genome assembly GCA_016081115.2 of Rehmannia glutinosa. Classification (NCBI taxonomy): domain Eukaryota; kingdom Viridiplantae; phylum Streptophyta; class Magnoliopsida; order Lamiales; family Orobanchaceae; genus Rehmannia; species Rehmannia glutinosa. The sequence continues at coordinate 125,972 of JABTTQ020003233.1, forward strand.
GATATTTCGACTTAAAAATACTGCCTGGAAACGATGATCATCCCTCACATGATGTATTTGAAGGCCAGAAATTTGTGAAGGAAGTTTACGAAGCATTGAGGTCTAGTCCTCAATGGAATGAAATGCTGTTTATTATAACTTATGATGAACATGGTGGGTTTTTTGACCATGTACCAACTCCAGTCACCGGAGTTCCCAGCCCCGACGGGATAGTGGGGCCCGAGCCTTATAATTTTCAGTTCGATCGGTTAGGAGTTAGGGTTCCGACCATCATGATATCTCCATGGATTGAGAAAGGAACTGGTAATTAAGTCTTATTAAAGGAGTGTTTGCAAACTCTAAAAAAAACGATTTTTAGTTTATAGATTGAAAAAGTAGTTGTTTTGCATATAAAAGCTAAAATCACTTTTTGTTTTTAGAGTTTGCAAACACTTTCTAAATCTTGTGAATATATATTTTTTAAAAGCAATCTTGTGAATATTTGTGATAGCTATTTTTGTAATGTAATTGCCATATTGAACTATTATAACCTTTATTACAAAATTAATAGTCAAATTTAGTTTTTTTTTCTTTTGACAAATAATCAAACTAGTTGGACTTTGAACAAACTTCTTATATTGGGCTTCTTGACAATTTTAGTAATATTACAATTTCAAATCATAATATTTGATTGATGTTACATGGGCCTTTGGGCCATATCCAACATCCGAATTTTAACACCCCTAAATTTGACAATTTTACGTTGGTGATTATGCAAAGTGTTACATGGGCCTTCTGGGCCACATCCGACATCCAAATTTGAACACTCCTCAATACCTGCAACTGTTAAAAAGATCTTCAATCTAAAGGAGTTTTTAACTAAGCGCGACGCTTGGGCGGGTACGTTTGAGACGGTGATAAGTAGAAAGAGCCCAAGAACTGATTGCCCAGGTAATCCGATTTCCTTATAAATAGAGGGCTAGACCTAGTCCATCGGGCCAAGTGAAAAATTGGGATGGGTCAGGCCGGTCAGATTTCAGAAGCCATTGCACCCCCAACCCAAATCAAACCATGTTTATTTCTAAATTTAGTCGGGTTATTTGGGTTTCGGGTCTCTTGGTCCAGGCCAAAGTAGGCCCAAATTATTTTAGACCTATATATGTAGCACAACCCGACCCTATCCTCGCGTCGGGCTGGAAATTGCCGACTCATAAATAAGATGATCCAGACACACCCCGGAAAAATTAAATAAATAATCTATCATACAATTAGTTGAGTCAGATCAACAAGGTCTAAAACACAAATGGACCCATATACTAATATAATGTTTAATTACAAAAATTACCTATGAAATTTAATTTAATTAAAAAAAAAACCTCAGTAATGAAGTGAAGAGAAGCCTTGGAGCAACGAAGAAGTTGTTGCCATATGATTTGAAGGTCACAGCCGGTTCACCTCTTGTAGAAATGTACGGAAAACTATGCACAATAGGTATTAGGCACAATAGTGGTCTGACCCCTACTCGGACCTCATGCATAGCGGGGGCTTTGTGCACCCAATTTGTCCCCTTTTACACAAAAATCCAGTAATCTTTGCAAAACAATAAATATGTTTTGACATTTGTTTTTATTATATAAATTGCACTTATCGAGGGTATTTGTAAAACATAAACAAATTTCGTCAAGGATATTGCATTTTTAAAAGATAATACTTTTTTTCGAGTAACTAGATTAAAGTCGATAACAGTTTTATATAATGATCAATTACTTACTGCATCGATTTTGGTAGAAGAGCATGATAAAAAAATGTCATTTCTTATCTAATACACATTCATATCAACGTATATAAAGTTGGTACACTAATTACAATCGGCATGATCACAGAGACTCTACCGGAGCCAGTCAAACTGCGCGAGGCTGAGGCCAAAGACGAAGCAAAACTAAGCGAATTCCAAGAGGAGATGGTGCAGATGGCCGCAGTTTTGTGTGGAGACCACAACAAGGACGACGATTTTCCAGATAAACTAGTCGAAAACATGACGGTGTCTGATGGAGTGGAGTATGTAAAGGATGCATTTAAGAAATTCATGGATGAATGTGAGAAAGCTAGACAAAATGGTGCTGATGGATCCACCATTTGTATACCAGAATCGGACTCTTCTGCTGTTGATGCACCACTACCAAAGTCTAAATCATTTGCTTCCAAGTTATTTTCTTGCATAGTTTGTGGTGATCATTGAATCCAAGGTTCATAAAATTTGGACGAAAAACAAAAAGAAGAGCAGTGTTTGGGGGTTGATTGTAGTGTTGCTGGTTTGGTTTTAATTCATTGTTAGTTTTCATTTATGTAAAAAGAATTTGTTATAAGTAGTCACTAGTTACACATGAAGTTTTTATTTTATTTTTTATAATAATATAATTGTGAAAATATATAGACTTTGATTGATATAACTATTGAAAGATATAAGTATAGATTTTTATTAATAACTAGTAAGGTCGCGTGCGTTGCACGTGAATCCTATAATCTTACTAATTCAATTTAAAATAGTTTATTAAGAAAATATAAATTAGGTTGATTTTATTATATATAGCATTTGTGTCGTACAATGCAATTTGACTTAAAATGAGTACTCTTGCAAGATTAAAAACTTATATTTAATGAAATAAACCTTAATAAGTGAAATATAGTGAAGACATTGTGGACCCAAAGACCTCATGCTAAATAATACAAATGAAGTTGTCATCGAACTGTATCCGATGGATGTTTGAAAAGGAAAGAAAATTGCTTCACAAATTCAAGTTATATTAAGCATTCTCTTATTTTTATTTTGGTAGGGTGTTGTTCTCTTCTTACTTGAATTTCACAATTTCTTTGCATTTTTGTTTTTATACTTTGAAGAGTGGCTTCATTGTCACAAGAAACTGGATCCTCAGTAACATTTTGGTTATATAGTTATTGTTTCATCAAACATAGTTATTCATGCACTATGATTACCTTGTACAACATTTAACACAACCTACATGTATAATTCATGAAATAATGCTTAATATTTGATTTTGAATAATTTATTTCAGTTATTCAAATTTGACTAATATCTTATATTGTTTCAACATCTTCCTCGTTACATTTATTGTCAGTCACAATCATCTTTATCTGTAGAAATCGAAGCAACACATTTCGCATGAGTCATACCATAAGGAGAACTTATTTCCAACTTTTTCAACAATTCCTCTGAAACAACTATATATAGCCCGTAAATAGAAATTTGTTAAGGTATTGCTTAAATAAGGCTAACTAAACAGATAAATTGATTTTGCCAATAATTTAATAAATAATAAGTTAATGTTGTGATTTTTGTGTGGAAAGATTTATATACTACTATCATGAGAAAAATATACATAAAGCCGTAATAGAATTTATGACAAAATGATGGTTGTACCCGACATCGTGTATCTTCTGGTATATGATTTCACCGAGGGCCGCTTCCTTCCCAATATTCATTTATTGAAACATTGATAATTTAATTGTTATAGTTTTAAGGACATCTTCAATAAAAATAGAAAATCATCTAATTCTCGAACCAAAATCACTTAAAAAAGATTGCCTAGGTATTCTTTTGGGGATCATCTTAGTGACAACAACAATTGAAATTAGATCAAGATATTATGCAATATCTTTGTTTTTTTTTAGCCAAATACATTATCTAGGATGATATTTGTATAATAGATAACAAGTTAATCAAATAAATCGTGAAGAAAAATACATGATGAAAATGTATAACAATTTTTTTCTTACTCTTTGTTAATGAATGTTATTTCCTGATAGACTTCTTTGTCATCCATGAATTTACATTCATTGTGTATTTTTTTGTCATTTTTAGAACAATTCCATAAATATCTGCATAATGTGATCTAAAATTATAAATATGTAGAAAATTATAACTATAGTTATAAGTAAATGACGAATAATTTATCCTACTATGTTTTTGTGTTGTTATAGATTATCTTTGAACTCCACCAAATTGTAATCAATTTGATCTCCAATAGGTTCTATTGCATCCTTCACAATCATATAGTTTTTTAACACCAATTCTTTTAGGCGTGCATTAGGAAACAATGGAATAACTTTTTTACATAATTGTTAGAAATTAATATGTATAATAATTGCAACAACAACCTACTCGATTTCATCATTGAAAATTAAAACTCCAATATGGACATCTTGCAAAATTAGATCATTTGTTTTTAATCTTTTGAGTATAATAATTATGCAAATATTAAAGATTTGGAATTTTTAGTTTGTTTTCAAGAATGTTTAGGATAATCTTCAGAAGATATTTGTTTTTGTCACATACGACACTACTTGTTTTGAAGTTTTTTTAATAAGATATTTGTTATTAAGTCAATATATCGACTTAATGAAGAGTTGTTTCAATTTAACAGAATATAGATGGTCATATTTTTCCATGATCATGTTTTTGTCAACAATCATTTCTAAAATAGTATGCAAAGAGTTACACAAACTCACTTGCTTCCATTCAAAAGGATCAAGTACCAATTACCAAAAGCATAATGCATCTCACATATCACATGTCAATTCATCGACATTAAACAAATCAAGAATGAAAAGTTTTTAAATTTGGAAAGACTCCGTAAATAGGCCAATACCGCATCCTCACTATTTTACATGTAAAACTAATTCAACTAACAATTATACAAATTATTTGAAGACAAAACACTTCTTTTACCAACTCATGAATGCATTACACCAAGTAAAACAAAATACAATAAAACATGACTAATAGCATGAACCATGTAGAATAATGATTCTTACCAAAGGCATGACAGTTCCCCACCCCCTCTTTATATTTTAAGGAATTGGTTATTACTTATTCGTCCAGTACATGGTGGCAAGTACATATGCTTCAATTGCAATTGCATCCAATGGTTAATGGAATTTAATGACAAAGTTTCAGCAATGGAGATGTTTCTCCAATTCAATCAATTCACGCGATGCTCACCTGTCAACCAAGTATTGTGGGAGGCCCTTATCCAGTGAAGAAGCTAGAACTTTTGTGTAGGGAGGCCCAGATAATATTAATATAAAAATAAAATACGATACATCAACTCTAAATATAATACTATAAATAAATACTAATTTTGATAATGTCAATGTATTACCTCAATTACATCTTAATATTGAAAAATAAATAATATAACACAATTACATCAATATATCATAACATTCCTCTTCAATCCTCATATTTTGAAATCGTTACATAATATCTTCATTGGTAATATACATATTTTTTAGTGTATGTTACCATTCAATAACTCATCACCAATGTTGAATTCTTTAGTGGGAATTTGACAATGAACCTTAAATAATCCCAAAAGAGATGAATAGAGCGAATAATGCCAAAATTCAAATTCAATGTTATGGTGGAGCAAAAGAAAATGTACAAAATTTTGAAAAAGGAGAAAAAAAGAATCAAGACTCAAATATTTTTCAAGATTCAAAAATCGAAGGGAACAACAAAAATGAAGGAATTGAAAGCTTTATTACATTTTTCTTATTTTATGCATTTTTTTAAGCTTAAGAGGTGAAATTACCAAAATACCCCTAATTGTTTTCAAAATTTCATGAGGCCCAGTGCCCCCTTGGCCTAAGGGTGGCTTGGTGCCTGCCCTTATCGATGTCAAACAGATTTGAATGGAAGATGCCTAGAGCGGAGAAAGGTAATTTTATCTAGCTAGACAAATAAAGACCTTAGAGAGAGCACTTTGTGGGCGAGCATCTGGTCTTTCGCTTCGATCCATATTCCGCTCCATCTATGAAAGGGGTGGCCCTTTCAATCTATTAAACATCAAGTTGGCCAACCACTCCTTGCTGTTTATTTTTCCTAGAGTCAGCTAAGTAAGAATTTCAAAATAGCAATATGTTATAAAATGTTATAAAATCGAAGTTCGCAAAATTTTCATCAAATATTAATTGGGCTTCCACCTTCATTTGAGATATCATTTTTCTCTCCTTGCATGAGCAAAACACTCAAAGCCACGTTGGACTAAAAGGAACCACCCCACATTTTCCATCCAACACATTGCATCCACTGCTTAAAGAATAAGTGGGCTTGCTATAAAAATGGCTACATACATCTTTCATTAATCACAACTACTTTTTCAGAGTATGTGTACATATAAAAGTGGAAACTAACATGTCAGGTAATTCTTGACGCCTACTCAGCTGCTCTCCGATGAAAGTTACCAGCTAAAGGTTCCCTTCACTTTTAAATGACCTCTTTCACTCTTAAATTATCCGAGGAGGCCATGATTTGCTTTGAAAGCTCTCATAATCATTAAACTACTTTAATTAGCAACATAATAACTGTGAAGTCATAATAAATATTTATGATGATTAGTATGAGGGAACCCATAGTAGAGATCAATAAACCCAAAAAGAAAACACAAAAAGAAAACACATGAAAGAATAAGAAACCGATAACATATAGGATTAACCCCAAATAAAACAACTCATATTTCTTCTCTCTTTTCTTTTCCTCCCTTCATATTCCCATAACATTAATGAATAAACAATTTGTTTGTCCAACTAATTGTTATAGGCATTTAACAAAATGCAAAGTTCTAATGAACATATTCACACTTTGATATCTTCTTATGATGAAAAGACCAAATTTAAAAGAAGAAGAAGAAGAAACAAAAGTAAAGAGTCAGAAAGTCATATTTTGAAATATAAAAATTTCCCATACATATTTATTGTTTCTGTTGAAAAAATGGAAACAAAGTTAATATGTGACGACAATTTTTTTCTCCTCTTTATTCCTCTGTCCACCTTTTATTTTGTCATTTGCTGGTTCAATGATCAAATATATCAATTAACAACTCCCATTACGACCAAAAATTGAGAATAATACTCGATTGCAAGTAATGAAATTTTCAAGATTTGGAAATATAAATATGCGGCAGCCCAAAAGTCCAAACTATGAATTTGTCATGTTTATTATGATATATATGTGTGTGTTTGTTAGTGTGTGTTATGTTTGTTAGTGTACGCGCACGTGCATCAACGTATATTAGATAGAGTTTCGATTCCCAATTGTGCATGTATAAAAGGTAATAAACCAAAAGGAAGTGGCTTAATATATACTCGAATGATGAAAAACAAATATTACCTTAAATTGATTTGTCTTTGGTCCACCATTGAAGGTACTCAATACCTTTTCTAGCCACCAATCCAATATTTCTCTAATGTTCTGTGAGCGAAAATCAGATACAGGATATCAAAACATACAGTTAAACCTCAAACAGACCTTAATTAGTTTGATTTCATATGAAAAGTATACTAAATATTTTGTGTCTAAGTAGATATGCATGCCTCCACTTAAGTAAATGAAGTTATGCAAACTACCCTTTAAAGATAAGATGTTAAGAGAATACTCAGTAGCCCAGCCCAAACATTCAGCCAACGGAATGATGCCAACTAATTAAAAGAAGACCCAACCCTGAATTATTTCAAGAACTACATTAGTGCAAATACAATAAATTTTATATCAAAAAGTTATTTCTGTCAGAATAAAATTTGTAGCTAACATGATATTTTGAAACCTTATCAATTACTATCGCCAATGGACCACAATGTACAAGCAAGTTCAATTTTTGTTGGAAAACACAACAATCTTCATACTGCAAAATATGCTACTAAATCCCTCAAAAAAAAAAAAATATGCTACTAAGTATACATTTACAACCAAAGTCTTCTGATCCAAGATCAATGAAACATCTCTGATGAGTTATCCCCACATAAGATGTCTTTCTATCAGCTGGTTAAAGGTTGACAAGGTAGAGGTCTTCAAGCTCCGTTGTTGATTACCCCGCTAATGAACCCATCTGTTGAACAAGTCATCATATCTTGCTTTCAAAAAATAGCAAATGCAACACTTTTAACTATTAAAACTGGAACCAATAAGGTAGAAGTTATAACCAGTAATTTTATGCAGGTTCAACTATTATATGCAAGTTTAACTATTAAAACCGAACCATGCAGGCAGAAGTTATTTACAGACGTTAAAAATAACAAATCTATGTTTGAAAGCAAACCTTGAAGTGAATTAACCCATCATAGACAAAGGAAAAATGAGTGAAATCCATTTTGTGATTCCTTTTCATGATAATTCAGAGATGGCCTATCATAAGATAAAGATAAACCCTTGGTGATACTAAAATCCATTGTGTGATTCTTTTTCCTAATTCAAAGAATGCAATCAGTTCAATTCAAGTTTTTAGATTCAAATTATGTTTTTAATTCGGAAAATCCATACAGTCATTCCATTTTTTTCTACACAACCAAAAGAAAAACGTATTTTGCTTTACAACAGGGATACTCCATCATCCCCAATTTATGAATATAAAAAATTAATGAAATTAAAGGAACCATGCTGGCTTTTTTACAAAATGTTGATAATGCAGATATTGTCTCCGTTTTGATTCAGGGTACATAAACTACACTTTTCATTCCAAATGTTGTTGCCTGATTATAGTAAATCAAAATAAGGCAAAATAGGAAGGACTAATTAAATCTTGATAAAGGTAATAAACAACTTAAGCACTATAAATGTCGTCAAAAATGTGACCAAGAATTATTAAACCCGTTTGAGATTGTCATAAACTGTTGAAGGGTCATTGAAGTCCAGAACAACTGGACTTGACTTTAACTGCCAAATGATTTCATACAAATATTGTAAGTTATTGCTATAAGAGTAATGGAGGGATAACTCAATGTGAGTTGACATTTAATCAATTAACATTGAATGTTCTATTTCGTATTTCATATTGAAATTATTTTATATACATACTCATCGTGAATCATATACACTTTTATGTGTATACACGTATAAAGTGGAATATAATATAAAGAATCAATTACAATATAAGTTTCAGAAATGAATTTCTAGTGTAATAGCAATTCAAATTCTGAAAATCGTTGAGAATCAGATAATGGTCGAGTGCTTAAGACTCTCAAGCCCAAACACGGGTGTGAGATACGATTTCTATCACCCCTCCCTCTCTGATATGCACTAAAAAAATCTGAATATAGTTATTAGTACGTTTACAAACCAAATACTAAAAAATTTAATTTTCAGAAATGTTTTGTATTACTCTAGCTTTTAAATGAGTGATAAAGTATGCAATTCAAGTACTATATCAACTGGGATATGGAACCTAGGACCATGGTGATGTCATTTATTATGGAAATTTCCAAAAGCTCTTCCATGACTAATGACACAAACCTTAAAAACAATGTCACGAAAATTACTAATGCAATTCTTTATTCAAATCCAAAAAATTATAAAAACAGAATCAAATTAACAATGTAAATCAATAAATAACTAACCTTTCCTATGTCTTCCCCTACAAGGTCAGAATCAACAGCACCAACAACTTCTATCCCTCTAGCCTTTGTCACAGCAACTGCAGCTGCCCTACCAATTTTCTTGGCTGCTAGTGATCGTCAACTCCTCATTCCCGTCTGCCATCCATTACCAACTTCAGCCCATGAAATGAGGTGGTGGCCATCTGTTTTTTTCTAGCAGCATCATAATTCAGAGACACTAATCACCAACCAGAGATAAGGTCGAGCACAGAAAGGAGAAAGAAGAAGAGAGTCAAATTCATTCGATGATTCCTTTTCTTAATTACAGTTTTGCGTTGATAAAATAAAGGGGTATGTTTATAGAAACATTCATCCCTCGGAGATGCCTTTTCGTCTTCAGACGAATGGGGACACGTATGTGGGAATTTTTGGCATATACCTATCCAAACTTTAAATTTCATTTCTGCCATTAAACTTAATAGTTTAGGTGAGTTTATTTTAGTCAAACCGTAGTTTTAAACAAACATTCATCATTTTATGACAGTAGTAGATAGTTAGACAGATAGTAGATAGATTATTATTGAATATTTTGGAAGTAGCTTTTCGTAAACCAGTTATACTAAAGACGGGAAAACAGAGTGCACATACAAACATAGCTAATATATGATGAACTCATCTTTTGGTTTTAGGGGACTTATACTTTATCGTCAAACCTATGAATTCGACTCAATCTCGATCATACTATAGCCTAGGAATTTTTCAACAATAGATTTCTCATACCATTTTACCTCCTCCTGAATATACATTAGATAACACAATATAATATCATTGATCATATGCATCCATATCATCTCTATAATAAGGAAAGGAAACCAAGGAAAACAATAAAAAAACTAATAAAATAGTAGGATAAAACCTAGGAAAAACACCTCTTTTTTCTTCTCTTTCTTTATGGTTAGTGAAAGTGGAAAAACTAATAGCAACATGCAACACATGTTTAAAGAGGACAGCTCATTTTGGAATTTACAAAAACAACAATGGAACCTATAAAAAATATTAGAACCTTATAAAGATTGTTGGATGAGAAAGAAGAATATTTACCGGAAACACCGATGGAATATCGTATGATCACACAACGAATAAAGACCAATTGCGAATCTAACAACCCAATCAGGCCGATTTTAGGAGAACTTGCAGATCTTTGTGCCTAGAGTCTCCATGTTGATTGGTCTCCCAGAATTCCTCAAATTCTTTGCATTATTGAGTCTCCTTGTGTAATCTTCTTCAATTTTGTGAGTCTGTTGGTAGTCTATACTTTCAATCCCCTTAATAAATGTGTGGTTTTAAGTGTCGTTAAATGAGTTTTCATAATGGTGCCTAATATTGGGATGAAGTAGTAGAGCCTTTTTGGATGAATGTGCAGATCTTTTTGACTCTTGATCTCCTCCCTACAAATCAGTTTTTCTTTGTAATTACAAATTTATTTTACCATTGAAATTAGTCTAAATACATTGAAATTAGTCTAATACAGGGGTATTTTAGTCCAGTCATATTTTGACAGAAATATTCACACTTTTAAGGTAGGGTAGATATAGTGATTGAAGTATGTGTAAAGATATATACTAGGATTACTATATAAATATATGTATTATTAATGATTATTATTTTAAAAAAATAGGAAAAAGAAAATAAATATATTTAAAAACCATATTTCCCTTATGGAAAAATGAAAATATTTTACCAAAGAAAATCATCGACTACAAAAAGAACAAGATGCATGTGAGGTGCTGAAAAGTAATATTAATTTGGTCTATCAACATACAAATATAAGTACAAAAGTAATTATCATAATACCTGAAATGTACTAATAATGTATATATGATTTTAGGAAATCAAAATATGGAGAAAAAATAGAAAAAAAAAAACTGTTACAGCAAAGTCCATTTAAATTTTTTTACCCTATAGAAATATTGACTTGGAGTAACAAATATTCCTTTGGATATTGGTTTTTCTGTAATAATATGCAATCCAATTATTTTATTGTAAAGTGAAATTTTTTATTTCGAATCTTATAGAATTATGTCATAAAATGTTATTACAATAATTGAATTAATGAAATTATCCACTTCAAAATATATAAATTTAAGTTTTTGACTTCAATATTTTGACTGAGACAATTTACGGCTCTAGAGATTTTATCACTCTCCGGCAGAAACGACATCGTCTTCGCGCATTCCCGTTCGGCCGACGAGTGATCCGCTTTCGGTAATATTATCCTCTTTCGGTAATATTCTCGCCGCCGTCGATAATCTATGTTCTCGACTCAGGTGTCAGGTACATTCTCGAAAGTGCTGGTGGTCTATTGTGAATAACATTGTGATTGAAATGGAATTTCATGGTAGTTTATGAATTCGAGTGGAATAAGATAAAGACGGGCTTTCACATACCAATAGTGTTGTTGGAATTAGTTTTTGAGATAGAAACCTATATATTGATCTGCTCATATCCTGGAATCACCTTGTGGAAATTTTCTCTTTATTAATATTTTGAGTGTTTTTTCTTCCGTTTGATGTGGAAATTGAAGCAGATTTTAACATTTCCAGCAGCACTCAAGAAATGATGAAAAATGAAGACATTAATTAAGCTTCTCATGATCCAGACAGTGCCTAACACTGCAAAGAACATTAAAGTTGTTTCGTTGTTTGTAGGATGCTTAAGACATCATTCTTTCCTTGCAAAGGAAGTGCTCTGGGTGCCCCTTCGGTTTTCTCCATCAAGTTAATGTCTGTACTTGTGAATGCTAGAGTACCTACACATCTAAAAGCATTTAGGACAATAATGGAGCTTTCGATCACACGTCCTGATGACTGGCATCTCCATCTTCGCGATTGCGAACTTCTTGAAGCAGTTGTCTCTCATACTTCACATCACTTTGGAAGAGCCATAATCATGCCAAACTTGAAACCTCCCATCACCACCACTGCTGCAGCCATGGCCTATCCCCACTCAATTTTGAAAGCTCTGCCACAAAATAGTGACTTCACTCCTTTGATGACTCTTTATTTGACAGACACGACCAGCCCGAATGAGATTAAATTAGCAAGAGACAGTGGAGTTGTATTTGCTGTGAAATTGTATCCTGCTGGTGCTACCACAAATTCTCAAGATGGTGTAACAGATCTGCTTGGGAAGTGTGTACCTGTAATTGAGGAAATGGTTCAGCAAAACATGCCTTTGTTGGTCCATGGAGAGGTGACAAGTCCTGATGTTGACGTGTTCGACCGTGAAAAGGTGTTCATTGACACAGTTCTTAGCCCCTTAATTCAAAAGTTTCCACAATTGAAGGTTGTCATGGAGCATATTACCACGATGGATGCTGTAAACTTTGTCGAGTCTTGTGACCAAGGATTTGTTGCAGGAACTGTCACACCACAACATCTTGTTCTTAATAGGAATTTCCTTTTTCAAGGAGGATTGCAACCTCACAACTACTGCCTTCCAGTACTGAAGAGAGAGATACATAGACAGGCAATTGTGTCGGCTGTCACAAGCGGAAGTAAAAGATTTTTTCTTGGAACTGATAGCGCTCCTCATGATAGAAGAAAAAAAGGAGTGTCCTTGTGGATGTGTTGGAATCTACAACTCGCCTGTGGCCTTATCAGTGTATGCTAAGGTTTTTGAAGAGGCTGGGGCTGGAAAAGTTAGAAGCTTTACGAGCTTTAATGGACCAGACTTCTATGGCCTTCCTAGAAATACATCAAAGATAAAATTGATCAAGACCCCATGGAAGGTGCCAAAATCGTTTTATTTTACATGGGGCGATATTGTTCCCATGTTTGCTGGTGAAACACTTGAGTGGCTACCATCTCATGTTTAAACAGACGCAGGTTTTATGCACTTTTAATTACCTTTACTTGTTTTCATTTGTACTGTGTTGCAACATCTTGTTCAAGGCAATTGAATTTGTTGCTAGAAAAAAATATATATTGTTAGGATTGATTTGTATTATATATTTGATTCTGCTGGATAGAAGAATAGAATGTGACATGCCTAGCACTAACTTCGAATTGCTAACATTCTGCATAATGTTGGGTGAATATGAGAATGGGAACATTTTGTTGCTGCACTAATGTGCAGATAAAGAAAATTGATTGAGAAGAGAAGAGTGTTTCGATGTAAACATTCAACTAACTAGAGAATTATATAGCCTTTTAGAATGTGAAAGTTACCTTTTTAATTGACACTTGGCCACTTACTCCTAGAACCTATGTAACCACATACTAATATACTATAAGTTATTTCTGTATTTCTCTTGAATGAAAAATGATGAAGTTTTATGTTCATGAAAAATTTTGCTAGTTAACATCATCACTTATTTATAATCATAGGACCACTCCGCATATGGAAGAACTATATTATGACTTTGAGTAAGTTTAAGCAAGGCAAAAGTACTTATTTTAGAACATTCACCTCATCTTGGAGATGGTGTAACTAATTTTCAGCTGTAAATATGTGACTTTCCTGAGAAACAAATGTGAGATGTAAATATTCGGATGACCAGACAATAAAGACAGATATCTACTATTAGAATTTGCATATCAAGTTTTAACTCTATTTGTCGTCCCAGGTGATTCCAGGATGCCTATAACATAATGCCAGAAGGGAATAGCTAGGAAATGGTTCTCACGTTAATCTTTCGTGATGAATGTTCTGCTATTTGAGACTTAATTAAAGGATTTTCATCTTCAGATTCTCCATGCAAATGCAGTGGGAAGCCAAAAGAGTTTCTAGATCTAACAGCCTAACACCATGTGATTACATACATCGACTAATGTTGTGGTTATCCTGCATCATGCAAGTATGCAGGCAGACATGGATTGGCCAATTGGCCTACGAGTTATTGCCCAGAAAGATAGCAACGTGGAGCCTTGTCCTAAGGAGTTGCAGCTAAAGTTTTACTTGAGGAGCAAGTGCAGGAATTGGTTGCTTTTCCTAGATCAAATAAATGATTTTGGTGTGAATATTTGTGTATACGTTAAACCCATATGTCGTGTAGCAAACATTCACCAGTTTTCACTTCATAATGCAATAAGCTTCACTCAAGCGATTTTCCTTTGTTTTTTGGAGCATACAGTGTTAAGTTGAGTAGCAGTTTTTTCTGTGATCATCCTTTACATTAACTCTACAATTTTGGAGAGGGGCAATTTTTTCTGGACAACAGTGGGATTGTGTAACAACCAGGGGCTATCCCTTGGGCTTTTCCATGAGCTATCCCAAGGGAAACCCATGGGATAAACCTAGTCGTTGGGTTGCATGCCTTCGCCCACAGTCGAATCTAGAACCTTCAGGATAAGTCCTGAGATGTAAGAGTATGAGTGCCACCAGCTGGGCTAGCCATGTCTCTTGGGAAAGCATGAAATTCACTTCCAGATGTGGGAAGTCTATGAGTGCAACATAAATGAAAAGCCCAAGGGATAGCCCCGATCAGTACAGATTGGTTTTGAGATAATGAATCATTCATTTCTACTATCATTCTTTACATAAATTTTAATTTCATTTACTAGTTTTGTTCTTTTTAAATCATGTTTCATCTACCATTTTATATTTCACAATGACCATAAACTTGTTTTCAAATTTACACTTATTATAATGCTATTATTGCAGTTTCCTCTCTCCATTGCTGTTCAAGTTGCCTATTTGGGTACTTCTATTCAAATTTGTGAGCTATTGAAATGAAAATGCATATAATAGCATCATAAATTCAAATGCTGACATCATAATGTAATGAATAATACATAGGAAGAGAATGTAATGAACCCTCATTAAGTTGTTTTGAAAACATCCCTGGCTTGTAAACAAGATATGGTCCCATAGCCTCATCCTCATGGCATGAGTTGTAGTCAACCATACATGTGCATACATATATTCTTATCCTCCTACCTCAAAGACCCCATATCCATGCACATTGTTTAAGCAAAAATGATGACACACAATCTGGGACAGAGTAACGACTACTCTTTTCTTTGTAAGGGGTTGTTTATAAAGTGGGAAAAAAAAGAAAAGAAAAAAAAGGAACCAGCAATCATAAAATATGAAGACCATAATTGTGTTCTAACTTCTACATATACTGATATATATGGCGTGACTATATAGTGTCAATGGGTCCTAGTGCCCTGACCAACTCTTATCCACCAAATAAAAGGGATAACTACAAGAAACTCCCCGAAATTTGGTACTAAAAAAACTTAGAAGTTTCAAAATTATAGAAATTCACTTAAGGTTTGATTTCGTCTTATATTTTGCACAAAACCGTTAGTTGATGTGGCGGATGTTGTTGACTTCATCAATTTTTTATCATACATCCTCAACTTATCTATATACTACAAATCGTTTAACTTTTCGTTTGCCTATTTATAATTTTTTGAAAAATTGGAGAATGTAATTATAAAATGTAAGACAAGGAGTATTTGTAATATTTAAGAAAGTGGGGGATGTAACTGTAAATAATTTGATGGCATCAACAAATTACATGAGTTCAACTAATGGTGTGGTTAAAAAATGTAAGCGAATTTGAAATAAACCTAAGTATATGTTGAGTGCTTTAGCGTGGAATAATCTCAATAATCAATGTATGTTGGATATAAATTGTGTTGGGTGCAATATGGTTAATCGAGTACTAATTTATTTCCTTAAAAAAGAAAAGATTACATCGTAAATCCGTGGGAACAAACAATATTAGAAATGTCTATTTCATAAGAATGAAGGGTTTAGAAACCAAGAATCTATGTGCCTTGCAGTATCAAAATTCCTTAGTTGCTTCTTTTGCTCACCTTTTTCTCCTTTCTTATTTTCTTGTGTGATTTTTTCTTCTTTCCGTGGATGGACAAGGCTAAGCAAAGAATTACACATTAGGTGGCATTCTTTTATTTCTCCGTAAATGGGCCCCAAATTTTGATACATTCCGAAGAAGAAAACTGAAAAAGCCCAAATAATTAAAATTAGCTGAAAACGGCGGAGAAAGTGACCGGCCAACTATTAGATTCTCTAGCAGGGCTGGCCCATATATTCCAGACAAATTGAAAGAAATTATAGAGTTACCCTTAAAAAATATTCGAAATTTTTATGATGGGCATGATTTTTTAATTTCTTAATTATTCAAATAATTTTCCCCATCTTTTCTTTGGTTAATAATTCTTTACCAAAATGATTCAATCAACCAAAGAAAGAACTCAATATTGAATGATTGATCTTCATATCTTTCTTGTTTATTTATCAAAGGCTCAGTTGTTTAAGTTGGTATAACCACTTTAACATCCCAATATTTATCTAGTGACAATAAGACATTATTGGGCAAATTGTTGTACAATGTATTAATTACGAACAGGTGATCAAAAGTTGTCTTCTCCCAAGATAATAAGCGTTCATCCGTTGGGAAATTTTGTAAACTATCGTTTCTTTCTATAATAAACTTCCTTTTAAATTAAGATGAAGATAATATACTTCACTAGTTGTATGCTACACTAGTTGTATGATCCTTTTAGTATATAGATAAATATAAATGTTTCAAAATGATATGGATGATTGATGTATCCAACATATTAAAATGTATACATACATCAGGTGTGATATCTATATGACCTTGAGATGTAATATTGGATAGGGGTTAGAAGAAAGAACTTTTTTAGTACTTTACAGTTTTGTATTTAAAGCAAATGGATTTAAAAAAAAAATTCTAGAGTGGCATTATTAATTTAAATGAGATTTTCAGAAAGAAAATCATTGACGGAGAAAAAAAAAAAAAAAAAGTTGTTCACTGATGTTCTGAAAGAAGTAGAAAGATTTAGTACTTGACTAAGAGCACTTCGGGATGAAATTTTGGATTTAAAAGTTTATTTCACTAATAATTAATGTTTAGTGGTTAATTTAGAATTGACATTTGGATAAGTCAAAATTGTAGATTTTTTGCTAAAATGCTCCCAAACATGCCCTTAATTTGGGGCAGACAACAAATTATTGTACTATGCAATTCCCAAACTTATATTAATCGCTTAGGTTTTCCTTATTATCTTCTTGTCTCAACGTTTTTGTTTCAATGAAGTCAACTTGCTTGCCAAGAAATGGTTAAAAATAATAATAATGATGACCATGCATAAGGTTCCAATTTCCAAATTCAGTTGTCACAATTGTGCAAGTGATCATTTGTCTCATCACATAAGCAACACATATATTTATACGTATTGCGTGTGGAATAAATACAAAACATCAATATTATGGCAACTCATGCAATTTCCCATGACAACTGTCTATGAAGAAGTAGATGTTATATTATTTTGTCATTAACTAAAACCTTTTAAAAATAAAAAATAAAAAAAAATCTACACTAATTAGTTTAGAGGTCCATATCATTAGCAATTTTAATTAATTAGCTAGGTCAATCCTACAAAAGGGACTTCTTTCCTTTTTCCTTTCTCGACATAATCCTTAAAATCTAACAAGTTGCAAGAAGTTATAAGATCTAGCCACGTGTACAACATGTTATTCATGCTCATGATCAATGTTGTAGCCAGGAAAATATAAGGGTGGGCGCCGATATCTCGGAATTTGAGTGGCCTCGGATAAAAACTAAGAAAAATCTTATATTCCAACTAAATTTAAAATTTAGTATAATCTTTTAAAAAAGAATTGGGGGAGGCGGGTTGGGTCCCATCTGCTTGCTTATGATAATTTTGTTTTAAAAGTTAAGAGTCATCATATGTATGTCATATCACATGTGTTTAAGAGCATTGTTGTCCCGTCACACCAGTAATTAATTTTAATAAATAGATAGAAAAATTGGTTAATTAGATGGCCAAACCCACCAGTCATTTACAAAGGGTCAATTGTCCTTGGATATAACTATTAGGTGAAGAAATGGTTTTCTTAGGATTGGCTCTTTACAACTACTAATTAATTGTTGGCTTAATTAAGTCATTTTTGGATCACTAATTGCTTTTCTCTTTCTTCTTTTTGACTTTTTATGCAGTGCAAATGTCATGTTTAAAGCTAACTATAGCTAACTATTGAATGATCCTTTATTCTGGAAAAAATATTCAACTTTCAATAAATATGCCCTTCGTATTGGGCAAATTGCATGAATTTTTTTAAAGTTTGGATCTTTTAGAGCATATAACACTTATAAAATATTTTTATAAATATACTCTCGAGATATATATATCTGCTTGTAATATGTAATACAATACACAACACAAAATTGCAACAAAAGATCCAAGGGCATATTTTTCCTTTCAGATCATCCATCTCAAATTAGGGATGTATCTTATGTTTCACGTCATAGATAAGCACCAAATATATGAAATAAAAAAACAATGTTTATATATGGATTACGTATGATTGATGTGTATTCGGAAAAGTGAAAAATAATATCTACAAAATTAAAATAATTGAACATAATTGTGAAGAAATAACCCCAATAAAGTTTTAGAAGCTTATACTAGAGAATAAGCTTAAAAGCTTTGACATGTCCACACAGCTTCCTATTTAATTCTACATACTATCCTTTAGTTTGGACCCCAAAATTATGTGTAACCACAATTAGTCAATATGTAACCACTAACCACTATATAAAGAATAAGAGTACTTCCTATCAAAAAAAAAAAAGAATAAGAGTACTTGTGGTTCAAGATTTATGTTCCATTTTTTCTATTTTATTTTTTCCATGAAATAAATAATCGTAAACATATATTATTGGTCAGTGATTCTACCCGATCAGTGTGTGCGCGTAAATTAAAAAAAAACATACATTATTGACTACTTGAACACGTATCTTGAGGGGACGGATTTAGGCTAGAAAGTAACTTTGAGGGGCTAAATAATTTTTGAAATTAAATCAATAAAAAAATAAATATTTAATACTAAAAAATAATATTTTAAAATAAAATATACATAAAAATAATTAGTTTTCAAAAATTTTGGGGGCTTCATGCAAAGGGGAGGAAACGCCCCTGCGTATCATATATTTAAAGACAAGTAATGCAAGTGAAATAGAAAAAATAGAATAAAAAACTCAAAGCCATATAATTAATTACATTCACATATATCTATATAAGTATGTATTTTTCTAATATGATCTTGTTATTATTTATAAAAAAAAAAAACGAAAAATGAAGAAAGAAGAATCTGAATAGTGAATAATTGAACGAGTCTTTCATACTATACATCTTTGGCCCGTTTCCAAAAATGCCCTCGATTGTAACTCGACCTTTTCTTATATCCACTGATTAAAATAATTGATGATCTTGGCACTTGCCAGCTCAGTGTCCATCTCATAATTATACACCATACATGTTCACTTTCAAACTTGAAACTGCACATATATATAAGAATCATCTGTGCAGAAAACAAAAAGAAGTTGTATTAGTATACAGCAATATAATATGGGTAAACTCAAATATTATTCACTGCCTATCGTTCTTCTTCTCCAATTATGGTCTGTAGCTCATGGCGCTGCAGCCTTCAAAACATCAACTGTTCCATTTTCCAAAGGGTTCAGCCCTCTGTTTGGTGAAACAAATATCATCCCTTCCAAAGATGATCAATCTGTCCAACTTCATCTCAATCAGTACACAGGCATGTTTTTTATTACCATTAATATACTAATTAATTACATGATGTCCATATATATGTGTATATGTGTGTGTGCATGGTCTTTGTTCTTTTTTGGTTTATGGTTTGTTTTAACAAAATATTGTTGTTTTAGGGGTTGTCTTCAGAAGATAATTATATAATTAAGATGATGATCATGGTTATTTTTATGCACATCCCTTTAATTAGCAGAAAATAGATTATACATACATATATGTTATATATATGTATAAGATACACATTTATGTATGTGTTTGTGTGTCTGTGTGAATGCACTTTTTCAGTTTTTGGCAACTTCTTCCATCTTTTTTATTTTTTTATTTGAATTTTTATGGGGTATCATTAAAAAGCAGAGATGACTATGACGAAAAATTGCAATTTTGGTCTCATAACTCTTGGGTGAATTGGTCTCCCACGCGATTTCATTTTGGCTAAAACGTTCCGTATCTATTCGAAGCTCTCAATTTCGTTACCTAATCCAGCAAAACATTCCCTATCTCTTCCAGAAGATACGGGACGTTTCTGCCAAAATGAAATCGTATGGGTAGAAAATTGCTTATCACGACCAAAATTGCAATTTTCACAATTGTTATGAAGATGATGATCATGCATACTGACATAATTATACACATCCCTTTTGTGATGTCTGATTAGCTAGTCAGTTCTAATTAAGTTTTTCTATTATTAATTTTTGTACAGGCTCAGGTTTCCAATCCTCTGACCTTTACAACCATGGCTTCTTTAGTGCTAAAATCAAGTTGCCATCAGATTACACTGCAGGCATCGTCGTCTCGTTTTACGTACGTAACACAACCAATTCAAAGCCCCTCTCTATCGAAAAATCACCATTGTTGTCCTGATAATTAATTAAATGTTCTAAACTATATGTGCAGACAACAAATGGAGACATATTTCAAGACACACGACGAATTGGATTTCGAGTTCTTGGGGAATATAAAAGGGAAAGCATGGAGATTTCAGACAAATATGTATGGAAATGGAAGCACAAGCAGAGGAAGAGAAGAGAGATATTATCTATGGTTTGACCCTTCTAAAGAGTTCCACAGTTACAGCATACTTTGGACCACCAAGAATATTATGTAAGTCTAATTATTATTTCTTTTTCAAACTTTTACTTTTATTTGTTTTCAATATTTGGCAGCTGCCCTTTTCATATTTCAAATGTCAGTTGCGGCTGGGAATGAAATTTGACCATTTCAATACCTTCAGCAAGAAAATTAGGCTTTATCTAGAAATTTATTAATTAGCATAATTTGGGGTATAGTGGCCATAGTTTTCAAAGATCACGTGTAGAAAAGGACAGAGATAAGGATCATAAAAATATTATATATTGATAATGAGTCACATGCAAATCCACAATTGGATTCTCAAATTATAATTGTTGGATTGGTGAAGCTTATTAGAGGGAAAAAAAATTTCTTTGGCTAATGATCTAAAAGAATAAGATTTTGCCAATAATAGAGTTGAAAATAAATTAAATATTTGATATTCGACTCATAGCTAAAACTTCATCAATAATAGCACTCAATTAGTGTTAAAATGATATTATATATACATATATATCAAAGGGTCACGACTTGATTTTATTAATAATCAATTAAAGTTAAATAAGATTTCTTTTTGAAACTCAATAAAACCAAGGTAAATTGTAGAATATT
This sequence comes from Rehmannia glutinosa, assembly GCA_016081115.2. Taxonomy (NCBI): domain Eukaryota; kingdom Viridiplantae; phylum Streptophyta; class Magnoliopsida; order Lamiales; family Orobanchaceae; genus Rehmannia; species Rehmannia glutinosa. Next base: position 147,658 of record JABTTQ020003233.1, read on the forward strand.
ATATAATGTGTTCAATTTGTTTATAAACATAAAGAGTCATGTTGTCCTTGTCAAGCTTAGCATAATTAGCTGGTAAAGTCATTATGATGGAACATATTCTATGCTTTGTTCCTGCTTAACCTAATCGAAGAAAATAACGACAACCATTAAGATTAATTAATGACATAATTAATGTCAAATTGACTTTTAGGCGGAATGCCTAACATATAGTACCTTAATTAGGATTGTATGAACCTAATTAAAATAATGCTAGCTAGTATTATGATACATAGCGCAAAGCTTAATTTTGAACAAACTAGTACACACGAAAACAAATAATAACCTAATCCACATGTGATAGTAGAATTTAGTAGATTAATTAATTTGATGTTATTATTTCTTTCTTAATTTTCTAAATTATTTGCAGATTTTACATTGATGATGTTCGATACGGGAAATAGTCAGGAATGATGCAATGGGAGCTGATTTCCCATCAAAGCCTATGAGATTATATGCCACTATTTGGGATGCCTCAGATTGGGCTACTTCAGGTGGCAAATACAGAGCAAATTACCAATATGCCCCTTTCGTGGCCGAGTTCACCGACCTTGTCCTCCACGGGTGCGCCACCGACACACTGGAGGAGGTGGTGGCCACAGGCTGCGCCCAAAGAGACGATCAACTTGCTAGCGCTGATTTTGCTACTATAACCCCTAAACAAAAATTGGCCATGAAGAAATTTAGGTCAAAGTATATGTACTACTCCTATTGTTATGACACATTAAGGTATCCAGTTCCACCACCAGAATGTGTTATCGATCCAGTAGTGAGAGGACGGTTTAAGGACACGGGACGGCAGAAGTTTGACGAGAAACACCATCACCGGAGGTTTAAGAAAAGAGGTCATGTTATGGGTGCTAAGAAATATGGAAATCAAGAGGATGTGTGAGATCGATATATTTATATATACTATTGTCATGTAAAGTATAGGTGATTTTTTTTTTTCATTTGGGGTTTTCACTTTGGGATTTGATACCAATAAAACTACATCTATCGACATTTGATTGAGTGGAGATTTTAGGTATACCATCTTGTAAATAAGAGTTTTGAAATAAAAATTCTTTAGCTATACCATGTTGTGAAATAAGAGTTTGTAAAATAAAGTGGTGTGGGCCTGTGGGGCCAAATTGTATTTTCTTTGCATAATAAAGAGGGTGTTCGTATTTAGTTCGTTGATTCGTTCTACCCAATTTGCTAATTTTAGACGGAAAATAAATAGTGTAAATCTATCTTGTTTTATCCTAATAATCTCATTGAATATTATTGTACTCTATAGTATTTTTAGTTATATATTATTTTGCCTCCATGTACTATCAATTTGTATCACTTCACTCTCTTATGCAATTAACATATCATTTTATCCTCATATTCTTTTATTAAATAGCACTCAATACATATGAATTTTTTTAAAAAAATAAATTTAAAATAGTTCCTATTAAATAACTATATTGTAGGTTATTTTCTATAAACTAACATGTGTTGTTTGGGTGGTACTGCTTACAAGAAAATGGCTAAAGTATTTGGAAAAATATGGACAAGACTAAGTCGAGGCCAGTATTGGATACTGTTTCCACAAGACGAAATTTCCCCATTTACAAAATCCTTACGTTTCCAACAATCGTCCCTAAGATACAACGACTTTAACAGGCTCGATTTAGTAGCACTTGCAGAAGTCGAGCCAACAGCGGACCCAAAGTGTTTAAGGCTTTCAAGCTTTTGGAAGAATATTGAACAATATTGGTAGTTATGCGTAATGATTTCGATTTTAGCTTGTAATTTTTATTTTTCTTTCATCTATTGGTGGTTCATATATATAGGCATCAAGGTGCTTGATGGAAAAAATATGTCTTTTGGATCGAAAAGACACGTCTACAGCCAAAAAAATGCACCTGGTTACTCGAATAGGTGCATCCATTTGAAAGTGCGCGCTGGCGTCCGCAAGACACTGCAAGCAAGACGCGACGGGGTTTCGGCGCACCATGCCGCGCACGGTGCACGCCCGCGCATCGCCTCTCTGCAGGTGTGCCCACGCACCACCTAATCCCGATTAGAAAATAATTAATTAATTAAAATATAATTAATTAATTTTAAAGTGGTTTTAAATAAATTTAGTCCAAAACTATAAGGGCCTTGAAGCGCACGTGTGTATTTTGAACCAAACCTCAAATACGTAGTCCTCACCCCCTTTAAAAACTTTGGTGCCCAAAGGGCCCAAACCCATTTGTCCAACTTGAGATTTATAAATAGGGAATCTTTGGATTTTCTTCCTATGTGGGATGGAGCTTTTCTCCTTCCCACGCGTTTTCCATTTTCCATACCAATTTTTAGTTTTAAGTGGTTAACTTATAGCATTAATTTCTCATTCACCTGGAATTGGTTTTGAGAAATTCCAAATGTCAATCTCATCTACTCACTTAGTAGAATTTTAACATATAATTTTATTTTATTTTCCACCAATAGAACCCACTTAAATATTTGGTCAAAAATTGGGTCAACACCCAATTTCTCAAACCAAAATCCAACAATCCCCCACATGAATGAAATTAATGCATGCATGTATGCAAATTTGCTTGAAAGTCTCGGCGAACTGTTATTGCATCTACATAGGTAGCTTTTGGCTTTGAACCTTCCTTAGTAAAATACTTTCAGATTTACCATTTGCTTAGTGACGCGATGTTCAACTACTCAATTTTTGTGTAAACCGAGACAACGGATATACACATAATAATTTAACACTTGTTGTTGATATACACAATAATAATTCTAACACTTGTTGTTCTCACGTTGTGTCAATTTCTGCCTTTGACCATATCTTGATTCATAAGTGTTTCTTTGAAGCGTCATTACTTCTCACTTATATAGGTGATCTCCTATTGAAGAGTATCATGCCATACTCCATCTTTCGATATATGAATCACTAAAAATCGTAGACTTAACCTCACCATATTCAATGATTTCTATTTCACTTGGAAGTTTCGGGAATGTGCTAACGCATTTTTCAAGTGTACAGAGTTGAACATTCATAACTTAGTTGTCCCATTAAACCAAGGACTTGGGATCTCCGATTCACAAGGTTGGGTTACCGCTATGAACATTATTTATTTTGTGGATTTTAAACTCATTCCCCTTAACAACTTATACAATTGAGCGGATCCGCACAGTTTTTCTTTGACTTAATATAGTCAACCGAAAATAACCCCAATCAAATCAATTGTCTAATGGTATTGTGTCTCGACTAAAATGTCAGACTTACCTCTTTTCTTTGCAAAAAAAAAAGACACTTTTTTATAAGACAACATTTCTCGATTTAGTGATTATATCATTATTTATATCATGAATGTTGAATTTATTTCTTGGGTGCTTCTACTTTAGCCAAAGCACCCCCACATTTCAAGTATTATCCTTTTGTATGGTTTGCTAAAAAGTTAGCTACCCATTCAATTTCGGTATCCTTGTTCAAAGACAAGATTATCCAGAACTTCTATGACTCTCGGCCATTTTCCTTTATTTTGTTAGAACATTGTCCCAACAATCCAGTTAGAACATCGTTCTAACAGACTTTTTTGATCTTAGTTCCAACAATTCCATTAAAACATTTTTATAGGGTGTGTAATCTTTGGTGTTATCACATACCCATAAGTCAAGCGACACGATAATCTGATGGGTGAATAGATTATCTCATCTTTTCGATTATGCCACTCTTTTTTTGAATCAAATACGCTAAGACAAGAATAAAGGTGCGGAAAGTAAACAACATACGTCGATTTATAGAGCTTCACCCCACCTAGGGACTACGTGCTCTACCACCCCAGTATATCCGGGATGGGTTTCAAAAAAGAAAAAGAATTTTATTAATTACCAAAATTAATACAAATTCAACTTACAACTTACCTTGAAGAGCATCACACTTTCAACACCACCTTTGAGATTACCACAATCTCTCTCAAGATTACCACAATCTCCAACGGCACCTTGTGAAGATTACACAATCTTCAACCTTGAAGAATACTAAATTCTTCAACAGCTCAACATACAAAGAAGATTACCACAATCTTCTTACCTAACACCTAGATCATCCGAGTGTGTTCTTACCACAAGAATACTCACAAGGATATCTTGTGTTGAATGATTACCCAAAATCAAGATTACAACTCAATAATGAATAATACAATTTAGTGCAAGTGTAATCAAGAATTGAAAGCCTAGACCTCAAGATGTGAAAGTGATAAGCTAGTAAATTACAACAAGAATGATAACAATGAAGAGCTAAAGACTTGGCTTGAATGTATCTTGTTGTGTTGTATATCAAGTTGTTGTCTTTGGTTGCTCCAAGCTTCCTCATTTATAGGAGATGATTGATCAAACATAGGCTCCTCTTGGGGATTGAAAATCTATAGAAAAATACAATTAAAATCAAGAATATAGCTGTTAGAAATCAATCCCACAATTTAAGGAAAAGATGTCTGTGACGGTTCTGCTAGAATTTTCTTTGTCAAACTTGAGGAGCGAATTTGGTAGACCGATAGAGATTACAAAGAAACAATGGTTCTGTTGAAAGTTTACATGGGCGAACCGAGTCAAAGGGGTCTTCGAAGTAGACCCCTTTGTATGACGGTCCCATTAATGATAAAATGAGGATGGGTTGTTCTTGTCTCAACGCGAAGCTTTTGCATCTGTCGGGTCGACACGACGTCGACGCCAGGCGACGTGACCTCGCCGACCTCGCTCAAATTTTTCTCCCATCTCATTTTGTTCCAAAATTCATCTTCGTCACCGGGTTGCCCTATAGGCGTGGGTCGACCTCAGGAGAAATGTTGTCCAATTTTTTGTCAAAAATAAACCTCAAAAGAAATACTCCAAAATTTAGTAAAAAAAATATTTTAAATCAATCGGGATATTTAGACAACATTTAGGAACCTTGTTTTGAAGTAAAACTTATTAACATAAAATCATTAAAAGTGTTGTCCAATTTTGTCAAAAAATAAACTTCAAGAAATACTCAGGGAAAATAGTAAAAACATTTTAAATCATTTAGGAGTATTTGGACAACAATTAAAAATATTGTTTTGGTGTAAAAATAAAATCATCAAAATTAAGATAAAACATGTATCAAACAATACCTAGTAACACTTCAGATTTAACTTGTTCTTGTGTCTACCTCTAGTGTGACAACATTTTGGGCAACACTTCATGCAATGTGGTTTTGGTGTTACAACACTTTGGTAACACCTGTCACATTTAAAAATGCTGCGGCTCACCTGGTGTTCCATAAAGTGTGGTCATACCCCACAATTGTCGAATTCCAATCACAATCGAGGTTGCCTTCCTCAATCCGAAGTTGGAATATCAAATCCTTAAACCCGTTTCCTTACGCTTGTGCTTGAGATAGTTCATAAAATCTTTCCACGATGGGTGAATTTTCGATGATCGCGACCACTTGAGGTGACTCATTTAGAATCATCCCTTCAGAGCCGACACTAAGTCATGAAGTATGATATGAATTTTTGCACAGGATCACTATTTTGGTGTCAACCATCTTATAATCTAAGAGAGAGAAATTTGCCGACAACAAATTTCTTTGTGCCATTTTTGTTTTATACTTTTTCTCCAAAGAGTCACTAGCATAACTGGACATTTTGAAAGAAGCTGACATGAAGCGTTAGAAGTGTCTTCCGGCCCGTTCAAAACATAGTTACGACAAAGAAAATCGTTGTTATGCCAAGCATCGCGCGATCCTCCTTTGGTTGTCGGATTTTTTCATCGTCAGCGGTAGAGTCCTCGGCTAAGGGGGACGGACAAGGTAGTGAGATAAAAAAAAATATCTTAATTGCCATCTTTTGAAGTCAGCCGGAGAACTTCAACACAGTTTCTCACCATGAGTAGAACACTTGACCATTGGAGTGAAGAAACGGATGCCGTCATCTTGAAAATAGCGAGAAAAATTTCGTCTTATGATTGTTTTTGGGTAGTCTGTTTACAAGAAAATAGCTAAAGTGTTTGGAAAAATCACGGACAAGATTAAGTCGAGGCCAATATTGAGATCTGTCTCAAGTAAGATGAAATTGCCCCATTGCGAAGTCTTATGGTTTCAACAATCATCACTAAGATACTTGACTTTTTTTATGAGTTCGACGCCGCGGCACTTGCAAAAGTAGAACGAGAAGCGAAATTCTAAAAGTGTTTATGGCTTTTCAAGCTTTGGAATGATATTGAACAATATCTTGGTAACAAATATTTCGATTTTAACTTATAATTTTGTGTTTTCTTTCATCTAGTGGCTCATATATAAGGCATCAGGGCTTTTGTGGAAATGATATGTCTTTTGGATCGAAAATTCTACAACAAAAAACATGGTTGCTCAAATAGAGTGCATTCATTGGAGTCGCGGCGTCCATTTCGTCCACTTCATGATCTTGGCTCCCAAGTGAGCCGGCGTGCTCGTTAGTGGTTGTCCGTGATGCGGCCTTAATTGGTGGTCCTGCCGCGCATAAATAAAGTAGTCAGCACCACCTAATCGATTGGAAAATAATTAATTAATTAATTTTAAAGGGTTTTAAATAAATTTGGTCCAAAACTATAAGCCTTGGAAACTGACCCGGACGCGATGGAACTCATTGATTGGTATGAGTTTTATATAATTTGGGCTTAATTGTGGTTAAGAATAAGTTGATATGCATGCATTAAGCGGGTAAAATGGGCCATATTCTTATAAAGTGGAAAAATGTGGCTTACGCTGCACCGTTTTGTAAGGTAAAACGTGTTTGCCCAACGCGCGGTGACAAATCGAGCATTGTGTAAGGACCGTAATAATCGGCGAATATATGATGTTTGGGTGAATGAAGAAAGTCGGATGAGCAAAGGAAAAAACGAAAAGAGCGAAAAATCGCCTTTAGCGGGCGCGCAGGCGGGCGATATAAGCTATAACTACTGACCGATGGCGGCATCAACTTCGACAAAAATTATTCCTACCTGGCGATGCCGCGGAGTGGTGATAAATCGGTAACCACGACCAGAAATGCGTCTCTGAGAGAAAGTGAGGTTTTATTAATTATTCAGTTTTATTGCTTGAGCATATAAAGGGCCACTAATTTTTGCCCCAAGCGAGAAGAAAAACAACCACCAGGAAGGATTAGAATAGCAATACGTAA
>JABTTQ020003234.1:0-62170 GCA_016081115.2 Rehmannia glutinosa
CACTTGTGAGTCGGGATCACTTGAGATCCTCTTTTATTTTTGCACAAGTTATTGAGATCTCGAGGTCTCACTTGTGAGTCATGGATCACTTGAGATCCCTCTATTTTTGCACAAGTTATTGAGATCTCGAGGTCTCACTTGTGAGCCGGGATCACTTGAGATCCATATATTTTTGCACAAGTTATTGAGATCTCGGGGTCTCACTTGGGAGTCGCGGATCACTTGAGATCCATATATTTTTGCACAAGTTATTGAGATCTCGAGGTCTCACTTGTGAGTCTGGGATCACTTGAGATCACTCTTTTATTTTTGCACAAGTTAATGAGATCTCGAGGTCTCTCACTTGTGAGTCATGGGATCACTTGGGATCCTCTTTATTTTTTTGCATAAGTTATGAGATCTCGAGGTCTCACTTGTGAGCCGCGGGGATCACTTGAGATCCTCTATTTTTGCACAAGTTATTGAGATCTCGAGGTCTCACTTGTGAGCATGGGATCACTTGAGATCCCTCTTTTTTGCACAAGTTATTGAGATCTCGAGGTCTCACTTGTGAGTCGGATCACTTGAGATCCCTATATTTTTGCACAAGTTATTGAGATCTCGAGGTCTCACTTGTGAGCTGCGGGATCACTTGAGATCCCTCTATTATTTTTGCACAAGTTATTGAGATCTCGAGGTCTCACTTGTGAGCTGTGGGATCACTTGAGATCCCTCTATTATTTTTGCACAAGTTATTGAGATCTCGAGGTCTCACTTGTGAGCTGCGGGATCACTTGAGATCCCTCTATTTTTGCACAAGTTATTGAGATCTCGGGGTCTCACTTGTGAGTTGCGGGATCACTTGAGATCCCTATATTTTTGCACAAGTTATTGAGATCTCGAGGTCTCACTTGTTAGCTGTGGGATCACTTGAGATCACTCTTTTATTCTTGCACAAGTTAATGAGATCTCGAGGTCTCACTTGTGAGCTGCGGGATCACTTGAGATCACTCTTTTATTCTTGCACTAGTTAATGAGATCTCGAGGTCTCACTTGTGAGTTGCGGGATCACTTGAGATCCCTCTATTATTTTTGAGGTCTCACTTGTGAGCTACGGGATCACTTGAAATCCCTCTATTATTTTTGCACAAGTTATGAGATCTCGAGGTCTCACTTATGAGCCGTGGATCACTTGAGATCCCTCTATTTTTGCACAAGTTATTGAGATCTCGGGGTCTCACTTTGAGAGTCATGGATCACTTGAGATCCCTCTATTTTTGCACAAGTTATTGAGATCTCGGGGTCTCACTTGTGAGTTGCGGGATCACTTGAGATCCCTATATTTTTGCACAAGTTATTGAGATCTCGAGGTCTCACTTGTTAGCTGTGGGATCACTTGAGATCACTCTTTTATTCTTGCACAAGTTAATGAGATCTCGAGGTCTCACTTGTGAGCTGCGGGATCACTTGAGATCACTCTTTTATTCTTGCACAAGTTAATGAGATCTCGAGGTCTCACTTGTGAGTTGCGGGATCACTTGAGATCCCTCTATTATTTTTGAGGTCTCACTTGTGAGCTACGGGATCACTTGAAATCCCTCTATTATTTTTGCACAAGTTATTGAGATCTCGAGGTCTCACTTATGAGTTGCGGGATCACTTGAGATCCCTCTATTTTTGCACAAGTTATTGAGATCTCGGGGTCTCACTTTGTGAGGATCACTTGGGATCACCTCTTTTTGAGATCCCTCACTTATTTTTGCACAAGTTATTGAGATCTCGTGGTCTCACTTGTGAGTTGCGGGATCACTTGAGATCCCTATATTTTTGCACAAGTTATTGAGATCTCGAGGTCTCACTTGTGAGCTGTGGGATCACTTGAGATCACTCTTTTATTCTTGCACAAGTTAATGAGATCTCGAGGTCTCACTTGAGTCAGCGGGATCACTTGAGATCCTCTATTTTTTTTTGCACAAGTTATTGAGATCTCGAGGTCTCACTTGTGAGTCATGGATCACTTGAGATCCTCTATTTTTGCACAAGTTATTGAGATCTCGGGGTCTCACTTGTGAGTGCGGGATCACTTGAGATCCCTATATTTTTGCACAAGTTATTGAGATCTCGAGGTCTCACTTGTGAGTGTGCGGGATCACTTGAGATCCCTATATTTTTGCACAAGTTATTGAGATCTCGAGGTCTCACTTGTGAGTCATGTGGGATCACTTGAGATCACTCTTTTATTCTTGCACAAGTTAATGAGATCTCGAAGTCTCACTTGTGAGTCGGGATCACTTGGGATCCTCTTTATTTTTGCACAAGTTATTGAGATCTCGAGGTCTCACTTGTGAGTGCGGGATCACTTGAGATCCCTCTATTTTTGCACAAGTTATTGAGATCTCGAGGTCTCACTTGTGAGTCGGATCACTTGAGATCCTCTTTTTTTGCACAAGTTATTGAGATCTCGAGGTCTCACTTGTGAGCATGGGATCACTTAAGATCCCTATATTTTTGCACAAGTTATTGAGATCTCGAGGTCTCACTTGTGAGTCGCGGGATCACTTGAGATCCTCTTTTATTTTTGCACAAGTTATTGAGATCTCGAGGTCTCACTTTTGAGTCACTTGGATCACTTGAGATCCTCTATTATTTTTGCACAAGTTATTGAGATCTCGAGGTCTCACTTGTGAGTCATGGATCACTTGAGATCCCTCTATTTTTGCACAAGTTATTGAGATCTCGGGTCTCACTTGTGAGTGCGGGATCACTTGAGATCCCTATATTTTTGCACAAGTTATTGAGATCTCGAGGTCTCACTTGTGAGCTGCGGGATCACTTGAGATCCCTCTATTATTTTTGCACAAGTTATTGAGATCTCGAGGTCTCACTTGTGAGCTGTGGGATCACTTGAGATCCCTCTATTATTTTTGCACAAGTTATTGAGATCTCGAGGTCTCACTTGTGAGCTGTGGGATCACTTGAGATCACTCTTTTATTCTTGCACAAGTTAATGAGATCTCGAGGTCTCACTTAGAGTGCGGGATCACTTGAGATCCTCTTTTTTTTGCACAAGTTATTGAGATCTCGAGGTCTCACTTGTGAGTCGGGATCACTTGAGATCCTCTATTATTTTTGCACAAGTTATTGAGATCTCGAGGTCTCACTTGTGAGTTGCGGGATCACTTGAGATCCCTCTATTTTTGCACAAGTTATTGAGATCTCGGGGTCTCACTTGTGAGTTCGGGATCACTTGAGATCCCTCTTTATTTTTGCACAAGTTATTGAGATCTCGGGTCTCACTTGTGAGCCGTGAGGATCACTTGAGATCTCTCTTTATTCTTGCACAAGTTAATGAGATCTCGAGGTCTCACTTGTGAGTCATGGGATCACTTGGGATCCTCTTTTATTTTTGCACAAGTTATCGAGATCTCGAGGTCTCACTTGTGAGTCGGGATCACTTGAGATCCTCTATTATTTTTGCACAAGTTATTGAGATCTCGAGGTCTCACTTGTGAGCATGCGGGATCACTTGAGATCTCTTTTTATTCTTGCACAAGTTAATGAGATCTCGAGGTCTCACTTGTGAGCTGTGGATCACTTGAGATCCTCTATTTTTTTGCACAAGTTATTGAGATCTCGAGGTCTCACTTGTGAGTCATGGGATCACTTGAGATCCTCTATATTTTTGCACAAGTTATTGAGATCTCGAGGTCTCACTTGTGAGCTGCGGGATCACTTGAGATCCCTATATTTTTGCACAAGTTATTGAGATCTCGGGGTCTCACTTGTGAGTTGCGGGATCACTTGAGATCCCTTTTATTTTTGCACAAGTTATTGAGATCTCGAGGTCTCACTTGTGAGAGTGGGGATCACTTGAGATCACTTTTTTTATTCTTGCACAAGTTAATGAGATCTCAAGTCTCACTTTGAGTCATGGATCACTTGGGATCCTCTTTATTTTTGCACAAGTTATCGAGATCTCGAGGTCTCACTTGTGAGTCATGGGATCACTTGAGATCCTCTATTTTTGCACAAGTTATTGAGATCTCGAGGTCTCACTTTGAGTCGCGGATCACTTGAGATCCTCTTTATTTGCACAAGTTATTGAGATCTCGAGGTCTCACTTGTGAGAGCGGGATCACTTAAGATCCCTATATTTTTGCACAAGTTATTGAGATCTCGAGGTCTCACTTGTGAGTCGGGATCACTTGAGATCCTCTATTATTTTTGCACAAGTTATTGAGATCTCGAGGTCTCACTTGTGAGTCGGGATCACTTGAGATCCTCTATTATTTTTGCACAAGTTATTGAGATCTCGAGGTCTCACTTGTGAGTCATGGGATCACTTGAGATCCTCTATTTTTGCACAAGTTATTGAGATCTCGAGGTCTCACTTGTGAGTCATGGATCACTTGAGATCCCTATATTTTTGCACAAGTTATTGAGATCTCGAGGTCTCACTTGTTAGTTGTGGGATCACTTGAGATCCTCTTTATTCTTGCACAAGTTAATGAGATCTCGAGGTCTCACTTGTGAGTCTGGGATCACTTGAGATCACTCTTTTATTTTTGCACAAGTTAATGAGATCTCGAGGTCTCACTTGTGAGTTGGGATCACTTGAGATCCTCTTTTATTATTTTTGAGGTCTCACTTGTGAGCTACGGGATCACTTGAAATCCTCTATTATTTTTGCACAAGTTATTGAGATCTCGAGGTCTCACTTATGAGTGCGGGATCACTTGAGATCCTCTATTTTTGCACAAGTTATTGAGATCTCGAGGTCTCACTTTTGAGTCATGGGATCACTTGAGATCCCTATATTTTTGCACAAGTTATTGAGATCTCGGGGTCTCACTTGTGAGTTGCGGGATCACTTGAGATCCCTATATTTTTGCACAAGTTATTGAGATCTCGAGGTCTCACTTGTGAGCTGTGGGATCACTTGAGATCACTCTTTTATTCTTGCACAAGTTAATGAGATCTCGAGGTCTCACTTGAGCAGCTGGGATCACTTGAGATCCCTCTTTTTTTTGCACAAGTTATTGAGATCTCGAGGTCTCACTTTGTGAGTCATGGGATCACTTGAGATCCTCTATTTTTGCACAAGTTATTGAGATCTCGAGGTCTCACTTGTGAGTCAAGTTATTGAGGGATCACTTGAGATCCCTTTATTTTTGCACAAGTTATTGAGATCTCGAGGTCTCACTTGTGAGTCATGGATCACTTGAGATCCCTATATTTTTGCACAAGTTATTGAGATCTCGAGGTCTCACTTGTGAGCTGTGGGATCACTTGAGATCACTCTTTTATTCTTGCACAAGTTAATGAGATCTCGAAGTCTCACTTGTGAGCTGCGGGATCACTTGGGATCCCTCTTTTATTTTTGCACAAGTTATCGAGATCTCGAGGTCTCACTTGTGAGCTGCGGGATCACTTGAGATCCCTCTATTTTTGCACAAGTTATTGAGATCTCGAGGTCTCACTTGTGAGCTGCGGGATCACTTGAGATCCCTCTTTTATTTGCACAAGTTATTGAGATCTCGAGGTCTCACTTGTGAGCCATGGGATCACTTGAGATCCCTCTTTTATTTTTGCACAAGTTATTGAGATCTCGAGGTCTCACTTGTGAGTCGGGATCACTTGAGATCCCTCTTTTTATTTGCACAAGTTATTGAGATCTCGAGGTCACACTTGTGAGCCTGAGGATCACTTGAGATCTCGAGGTCTCTCTTTTATTTTTGCACAAGTTATTGAGATCTCGAGGTCTCACTTGTGAGTCATGGATCACTTGAGATCCTCTATTATTTTTGCACAAGTTATTGAGATCTCGAGGTCTCACTTGTGAGTCATGGGATCACTTGAGATCCTCTATTATTTTTACTGCAAGTTATTGAGATCTCGAGGTCTCACTTGTGAGTGCTGCGGGATCACTTGAGATCCCTCTATTTTTGCACAAGTTATTGAGATCTCGAGGTCTCACTTGTGAGCGCGGGATCACTTGAGATCCCTATATTTTTGCACAAGTTATTGAGATCTCGAGGTCTCACTTGTGAGTTCGGGATCACTTGAGATCCCTATATTTTTGCACAAGTTATTGAGATCTCGAGGTCTCACTTGTGAGTGTGGGATCACTTGAGATCACTCTTTTATTCTTGCACAAGTTAATGAGATCTCGAGGTCTCACTTGTGAGTCATGGGATCACTTGAGATCCCTTTTTTTTTTTGCACAAGTTATTGAGATCTCGAGGTCTCACTTGTGAGGAGCTGGGATCACTTGAGATCCCTCTATTTTTGCACAAGTTATTGAGATCTCGAGGTCTCACTTAGAGTCATGGGATCACTTGAGATCCTTTATATTTTTGCACAAGTTATTGAGATCTCGGGGTCTCACTTGTGAGTCATGGATCACTTGAGATCCCTATATTTTTGCACAAGTTATTGAGATCTCGAAGTCTCACTTAGAGTGTGGGATCACTTGGGATCCTCTTTTATTCTTGCACAAGTTAATGAGATCTCGAAGTCTCACTTGTGAGTCATGGATCACTTGGGATCCTCTATTATTTTTGCACAAGTTATCGAGATCTCGAGGTCTCACTTGTGAGATGCGGGATCACTTGAGATCCTCTATTTTTTCACAAGTTATTGAGATCTCGAGGTCTCACTTGAGTTGGGATCACTTGAGATCCTCTTTTATTTGCACAAGTTATTGAGATCTCGAGGTCTCACTTGTGAGTCTGCGGGATCACTTGAGATCCTCTTTATTTGCACAAGTTATTGAGATCTCGAGGTCTCACTTGTGAGCCGCGAGGTCACTTGAGATCTCTTTATTTTTGCACAAGTTATTGAGATCTCGAGGTCTCACTTGTGAGTCGGGATCACTTGAGATCCTCTATTATTTTTGCACAAGTTATTGAGATCTCGAGGTCTCACTTGTGAGTCTGGGATCACTTGAGATCCTCTATTATTTTTGCACAAGTTATTGAGATCTCGAGGTCTCACTTGTGAGTCATGGGATCACTTGAGATCCTCTATTATTTTTGCACAAGTTATTGAGATCTCGAGGTCTCACTTGTGCGGGATAGAGTCATGAGATCTCGGATCACTTGAGATCCCTATATTTTTGCACAAGTTATTGAGATCTCGGGGTCTCACTTGTGAGTTCGTGGGATCACTTGAGATCCCTATATTTTTGCACAAGTTATTGAGATCTCGAGGTCTCACTTGTGAGTCGTGGGATCACTTGAGATCACTCTTTTATTCTTGCACAAGTTAATGAGATCTCGAGGTCTCACTTGTGAGTCGTGGGATCACTTGAGATCACTCTTTTATTTTTGCACAAGTTAATGAGATCTCAAGTCTCACTTTGTGAGTCGTGGATCACTTGGGATCCTCTATTATTTTTGCACAAGTTATCGAGATCTCGAGGTCTCACTTGTGAGAGCGGGATCACTTGAGATCCTCTATTTTTTTCACAAGTTATTGAGATCTCGAGGTCTCACTTGTGAGTCTGTGGGATCACTTGAGATCCTCTTTATTTGCACAAGTTATTGAGATCTCGAGGTCTCACTTGTGAGTTGCGAGGTCACTTGAGATCCTCTTTATTTTTGCACAAGTTATTGAGATCTCGAGGTTTCACTTGTGAGTCGGGATCACTTGAGATCCTCTTATTATTTTTGCACAAGTTATTGAGATCTCGAGGTCTCACTTGTGAGTCATGGATCACTTGAGATCCTCTATTATTTTTTTTGCACAAGTTATTATTGAGATCTCGAGGTCTCACTTGTGAGCCGGGATCACTTGAGATCCTCTATTTTTGCACAAGTTATTGAGATCTCGAGGTCTCACTTTGAGTCGGGATCACTTGAGATCCCTATATTTTTGCACAAGTTATTGAGATCTCGGGGTCTCACTTGTGAGTTGCGGGATCACTTGAGATCCCTATATTTTTGCACAAGTTATTGAGATCTCGAGGTCTCACTTGTGAGCTGTGGGATCACTTGAGATCACTCTTTTATTCTTGCACAAGTTAATGAGATCTCGAGGTCTCACTTGTGAGCTGCGGGATCACTTGAGATCCTCTATTTTTTTTTTTTTGCACAAGTTATTGAGATCTCGAGGTCTCACTTGTGAGTCGCGGGATCACTTGAGATCCCTCTATTTTTGCACAAGTTATTGAGATCTCGGGGTCTCACTTTAGAGTCATGGGATCACTTGAGATCCTCTTTTTATTTTTGCACAAGTTATTGAGATCTCGAGGTCTCACTTGTGAGTTGCGGGATCACTTGAGATCCCTATATTTTTGCACAAGTTATTGAGATCTCGAAGTCTCACTTGTGAGCTGTGGGATCACTTGGGATCCCTCTTTTATTCTTGCACAAGTTAATGAGATCTCGAAGTCTC
Source organism: Rehmannia glutinosa (assembly GCA_016081115.2). Taxonomy (NCBI): domain Eukaryota; kingdom Viridiplantae; phylum Streptophyta; class Magnoliopsida; order Lamiales; family Orobanchaceae; genus Rehmannia; species Rehmannia glutinosa. Next base: position 8,377 of record JABTTQ020003234.1, read on the forward strand.
ACTTGTGAGCTGCGGGATCACTTGGGATCCCTCTATTATTTTTGCACAAGTTATCGAGATCTCGAGGTCTCACTTGTGAGATGCGGGATCACTTGAGATCCCTCTATTTTTTCACAAGTTATTGAGATCTCGAGGTCTCACTTGTGAGCTTCGGGATCACTTGAGATCCCTCTTTATTTGCACAAGTTATTGAGATCTCGAGGTCTCACTTGTGAGTCAGCTGCGGGATCACTTGAGATTCCTCTTTATATGCACAAGTTATTGAGATCTCGAAGTCTCACTTGTGAGTCGCGAGGTCACTTGAGATCCCTTTTTTTTGCACAAGTTATTGAGATCTCGAGGTCTCACTTGTGAGTCATGGATCACTTGAGATCCTCTATTATTTTTGCACAAGTTATTGAGATCTCGAGGTCTCACTTTGAGTCATGGGATCACTTGAGATCCTCTATTATTTTTGCACAAGTTATTGAGATCTCGAGGTCTCACTTGTGAGCTGCGGGATCACTTGAGATCCCTCTATTATTTTTGCACAAGTTATTGAGATCTCGAGGTCTCACTTGTGAGTCGTGGATCACTTGAGATCCCTATATTTTTGCACAAGTTATTGAGATCTCGAGGTCTCACTTGTGAGTCGGGATCACTTGAGATCCCTATATTTTTGCACAAGTTATTGAGATCTCGAGGTCTCACTTTGAGTCGGATCACTTGAGATCCTCTATTATTTTTGCACAAGTTATTGAGATCTCGAGGTCTCACTTGTGAGTCTGGGATCACTTGAGATCCTCTATTTTTGCACAAGTTATTGAGATCTCGAGGTCTCACTTGTGAGTCGATTATTGAGGGATCACTTGAGATCCCTATATTTTTGCACAAGTTATTGAGATCTCGGGGTCTCACTTGTGAGTTCGGGATCACTTGAGATCCCTATATTTTTGCACAAGTTATTGAGATCTCGAGGTCTCACTTGTGAGTCGTGGGATCACTTGAGATCACTCTTTTATTCTTGCACAAGTTAATGAGATCTCGAGGTCTCACTTGAGAGTCAGGGATCACTTGAGATCCCTATTTTTTTTTTTGCACAAGTTATTGAGATCTCGAGGTCTCACTTTGTGAGCTCGGGATCACTTGAGATCCTCTATTTTTGCACAAGTTATTGAGATCTCGGGGTCTCACTTAGAGCCTGGGATCACTTGAGATCCCTATATTTTTGCACAAGTTATTGAGATCTCGGGGTCTCACTTGTGAGTTGTGGATCACTTGAGATCCCTATATTTTTGCACAAGTTATTGAGATCTCGAGGTCTCACTTGTGAGCCGTGGGATCACTTGGGATCCTCTTTTATTCTTGCACAAGTTAATGAGATCTCGAAGTCTCACTTGTGAGTCATGGGATCACTTGGGATCCTCTATTATTTTTGCACAAGTTATCGAGATCTCGAGGTCTCACTTGTGAGATGCGGGATCACTTGAGATCCTCTTTTTTTTCACAAGTTATTGAGATCTCGAGGTCTCACTTGTGAGTCATGCGGGATCACTTGAGATCCTCTTTTTATTTGCACAAGTTATTGAGATCTCGAGGTCTCACTTGTGAGTCGGGATCACTTGAGATCCTCTTTATTTGCACAAGTTATTGAGATCTCGAGGTCTCACTTGTGAGCCGCGAGGTCACTTGAGACCCTCTTTTATTTTGCACAAGTTATTGAGATCTCGAGGTCTCACTTGTGAGTCATGGGATCACTTGAGATCCTCTATTATTTTTGCACAAGTTATTGAGATCTCGAGGTCTCACTTGTGAGCTGCGGGATCACTTGAGATCCCTCTATTATTTTTGCACAAGTTATTGAGATCTCGAGGTCTCACTTGTGAGCTGCGGGATCACTTGAGATCCCTCTATTATTTTTGCACAAGTTATTGAGATCTCGAGGTCTCACTTGTGAGCTGCGGGATCACTTGAGATCCCTATATTTTTGCACAAGTTATTGAGATCTCGAGGTCTCACTTGTGAGTTGCGGGATCACTTGAGATCCCTATATTTTTGCACAAGTTATTGAGATCTCGAGGTCTCACTTGTGAGTTGTGGGATCACTTGAGATCACTCTTTTATTCTTGCACAAGTTAATGAGATCTCGAGGTCTCACTTGTGAGCTGTGGGATCACTTGAGATCACTCTTTTATTCTTGCACAAGTTAATGAGATCTCGAGGTCTCACTTAGAGTCATGGGATCACTTGGGATCCCTCTTTTATTTTGCACAAGTTAATGAGATCTCGAGGTCTCACTTGTGATTTCGGGATCACTTGAGATCCTCTATTTTTGCACAAGTTATTGAGATCTCGAGGTCTCACTTGTGAGTCATGGGATCACTTGAGATCCTCTCTTTATTTGCACAAGTTATTGAGATCTCGAGGTCTCACTTGTGAGCCGCGGGATCACTTGAGATCCTCTTTATTTGCACAAGTTATTGAGATCTCGAGGTCTCACTTGTGAGTCATGCGGGATCACTTGAGATCCTCTTTTATTTGCACAAGTTATTGAGATCTCGAGGTCTCACTTGTGAGTCGGGGTCACTTGAGACCCTCTTTTATTTTTGCACAAGTTATTGAGATCTCGAGGTCTCACTTGTGAGTCATGGGATCACTTGAGATCCTCTATTATTTTTGCACAAGTTATTGAGATCTCGAGGTCTCACTTTGAGCTCAGGCGGGATCACTTGAGATCCCTCTATTATTTTTGCACAAGTTATTGAGATCTCGAGGTCTCACTTGTGAGTCAAGGCGGGATCACTTGAGATCCCTCTATTTTTGCACAAGTTATTGAGATCTCGAGGTCTCACTTGTGATCCTTTTTATTTTGCACATGGGATCACTTGAGATCACTCTTTATTTTTGCACAAGTTATTGAGATCTCGAGGTCTCACTTAGAGTGCGGGATCACTTGAGATCCCTCTATTATTTTTGCACAAGTTATTGAGATCTCGAGGTCTCACTTAGAGTGCGGGATCACTTGAGATCCTCTTTTATTTGCACAAGTTATTGAGATCTCGAGGTCTCACTTAGAGTCATGGGATCACTTGAGATCCCTCTTTTTTTGCACAAGTTATTGAGATCTCGAGGTCTCACTTGTGAGAGCGGGATCACTTGAGATCCCTCTTTTATTTGCACAAGTTATTGAGATCTCGAGGTCTCACTTGTGAGTCATGGGATCACTTGAGATCCTCTTTATTTGCACAAGTTATTGAGATCTCGAGGTCACACTAGAGATGGGTCACTTGAGACCCTCTTTTATTTTTGCACAAGTTATTGAGATCTCGAGGTCTCACTTGTGAGTCGGGATCACTTGAGATCCCTCTATTATTTTTGCACAAGTTATTGAGATCTCGAGGTCTCACTGTGAGTCAAGGGATCACTTGAGATCCTCTATTATTTTTGCACAAGTTATTGAGATCTCGAGGTCTCACTTGTGAGTCGGGGAGCACTTGAGATCACTCTTTATTTTTGCACAAGTTATTGAGATCTCGAGGTCTCACTTGTGAGCTGTGGGATCACTTGAGATCACTCTTTTATTCTTGCACAAGTTAATGAGATCTCGAGGTCTCACTTGTGAGCTGCGGGATCACTTGAGATCCCTCTATTTTTTTTGCACAAGTTATTGAGATCTCGAGGTCTCACTTGTGAGTCATGGATCACTTGAGATCCTCTATTATTTTTGCACAAGTTATTGAGATCTCGAGGTCTCACTTGTGAGTCGGGGATCACTTGAGGATCCTCTATTTTTGCACAAGTTATTGAGATCTCGAGGTCTCACTTGTGAGCTGCGGGATCACTTGAGATCCCTATATTTTTGCACAAGTTATTGAGATCTCGGGGTCTCACTTGTGAGTTGCGGGATCACTTGAGATCCCTATATTTTTGCACAAGTTATTGAGATCTCGAGGTCTCACTTGTGAGCTGTGGGATCACTTGAGATCACTCTTTTATTCTTGCACAAGTTAATGAGATCTCGAGGTCTCACTTGTGAGCTGCGGGATCACTTGAGATCCCTCTATTTTTTTTGCACAAGTTATTGAGATCTCGAGGTCTCACTTGTGAGCTGCGGATCACTTGAGATCCTCTATGTTTGCACAAGTTATTGAGATCTCGGGTCTCACTTGTGAGTCATGGATCACTTGAGATCCCTATATTTTTGCACAAGTTGTTGAGATCTCGGGGTCTCACTTGTGAGTTCGGGATCACTTGAGATCCCTATATTTTTGCACAAGTTATTGAGATCTCGAGGTCTCACTTGTGAGCTGTGGGATCACTTGAGATCACTCTTTTATTCTTGCACAAGTTAATGAGATCTCGAGGTCTCACTTGTGTGCTGCGGGATCACTTGAGATCACTCTTTTATTCTTGCACAAGTTAATGAGATCTCGAGGTCTCACTTGTGAGCTGCGGGATCACTTGAGATTCCTCTATTTTTGCACAAGTTATTGAGATCTCGAGGTCTCACTTGTGAGCTGCGGGATCACTTGGGATCCCTCTTTTATTTTTGTGTAAGTTATTAAAATCTTGAGATCTCACTTGCGAGATGGGGATCACTTGGGATCGGAGGGTCTCGAGATCTAGAGACCTTTCTGAAATCTTTTGATTGAGGTCTCGGGATCTATAGACCATTTTGAAGCTTTTATTTGGCCTTTCTTTTTTTTTTCGGATGGATTTTTGGCCATTACATCACTTTTTTTTTCATATGGATTTTGCGTCATTTTGACCTTATTTATTGACAAGAAGACTAAATGTATGATTCAACTATTCTTGGACCCTTAGATCATTTGGTCTTGAGGTGGGACTCCCAAATCGAAATCTTGTATCCATTTAGTCTTATGGTCTAAAGACCTAGTGCCATTTTCCGTGGACCTCAACTCTTTGGAGTCTTAGGGTCTCCGGACCTTGTGCCCTTTTCTTGGGCTAGAACGCCTCGGGGTCTCGAGGCTCTTAAGACTTCGTGATTACCCTTTTTTTTCATCGCATGAAAGCTCGAGGTCTTAAGACTTTGAGCTACTTTTTGCTTGGTTTTTGTTACCTTAGGTCTTGGAATCTCAAGACCTAGTGCCACCATTTTCATTGGGCTTGAGATTCTTTTGTGATCTTTAATATCTCAATTGTGTCTTATGGGTTCACTTGAACTCTTTTTTTCTTTGCACGCGGGTTTTTGAGATCTTGAGGATCTCATTTGTGAGTTATGAAGTCACTTATATGTTTTCGAGATCTTTGAGATCTAACTTGTGGGTTATTGGGTCTCTTGGACCCTTTTCCTTTACACAAGTTTTCGAGACCTTGAGGATCTCACTTGTGAGTTATGGGTCTATTGGACCCTTTTTTTTTTAATAGGTTTTCGTAATCTTTGAGATATTAAGCTTTTGAGTTCTTTGGGGTCTTCAAAACTCTTGGTGTTTCTTATTGAGTCTCGGGGTTTCAAAACCCTAGAACTTGAATCTTTTTGAGGCCTTCTAGACCTTGAGATTTTTTTAAGTCTCGGGGTCTTGGGGACCCTCGAGCTCAAGTTCACTTGGGGTGTTTGAGACCCCTGGAGATTTTTTTTCAAGTCTCGGGGTCTTGAGGACCCTCGAGTTTGGGTTCATTTAGGGTTTTCGAGACCCTGGGGTTTTTTATAATTGTCATGGTCTTGAGGATCCTCGATCTTGAAATTTTTTTTTTTTTGGGGTCTTCGAGACCCTTGAGATCTTCTTCAAGTCTCGAGGGTCTTGAGGACCTCGAGCTCGAGTTCTTCTTGAGGAGGTCTTCCTGCACCTTTGAGATCTTCTTCAAGTCTTGGTCTTGAGGACCCTCAAGCTTGAGTTCTTTGAGGTCTTCTTCAAGTCACGGGGTCTTGAAGAGACCCTCGAGCTCGAGTTCTTTTGAGGTCTTCCATGGACCTTTGAGATCTCCTTCATGTCTGGGGTCTTGAGGACCCTCAAGCTTAAGTTCTTTTTGAGGTCTTCCTTTTTTTGAGGTCTTCTTCAAGTCTCGGGGTCTTGAGGACCCTCAAGCTCGAGTTCGTTTTGGGGTCTTTGAGACCTCGAGAGTTTCTTCAAGCCTCGGGGTCTTAGGGACCTACGAGCTTGAGTGCACTTGGGGTCTTCGAGACCACGGGAGATCTTCTTCAAGTCTCGGGGTCTTGAGGACCATCGAGAGCTCGAGTTCTTTTTGAGGTTTTCTGAGCCCGGATCGTTGAGATCTTCTTCATGTCTCGGGGTCTTGAGGACCCTCAAGCTTGAGTTCTTGTTGAGGTCTCCTTCAAGTCACGGGGTCTTGAGGACCTCGAGCTCGAGTTATTTTTGAGGTCTTCCTTTACCTTTGAGGTCTTCTTCAAGTCTCGTGGTCTTGAGGACCCTCAAGCTCGAGATTCTTTTTTGGGGTCTTTGAGACCTTGGAGAGTTTTTTTTCAAGCCACTTGGTCTTAGGGACCTACGAGCTTGAGTGCACTTGGGGTCTTCGAGACCCTGGAGATCTTCTTCAAGTCTCGGGGTCTTGAGGACCATCGAGCTCGAATTCTTTTTGAGGTTTTCCAGACCTTTGAGATCTTCTTCATGTCTCGGGGTCTTGAGGACCCTCAAGCTTGAGTTCTTGTTGAGGTCTCCTTCATGTCACGGGGTCTTGAGGACCCTTGAGCTCGAGTTATTTTTGAGGTCTTCCAGACCTTTGAGATCTCCTTCATGTCTTGGGGTCTTGAGGACCCTCAAGATGGAGTTCTTTTTTAGGTCTTCCAGACCTTTGAGGTCTTCTTCAAGTCTCGAGGTCTTGAGGACCCTCAAGCTCGAGTTCTTTTTTGGGGTCTTTGAGACCTTGGAGAGTTTCTTCAAGCCTCTTGGGTCTTAGGGACCTACGAGCTCGAGTGCACTTGGGGTCTTCGAGACCGGGAGATCTTCTTCAAATCTTGGGGTCTTGAGGACCCTCGAGCTCGAGATTCTTTTGAGGTCTTCCGTTATTGACCTTTGAGATCTTCTTCAAGTCTCGGGGTCTTGAGAACCCTCAAGCTTGAGTTCTTTTTGGGGTTTTCGAGACCCTTAAGATCTCATTCATGTCTTGGGGTCTTGAGGACCCTCAAGCCTCGAGTTCTTTTGAGGTCTTCCGAGACCTTTGAGGTCTTCTTCAAGTCTCCGGGTCTTGAGGACCCTCAAGCTCGAGTTCTTTTGGGGTCTTTGAGACCTTGGAGATTTTCTTCAAGCACGGGGTCTTAAGGACCTACGAGCTCGAGTGCACTTGGGGTCTTCGAGACCCTGAGATCTTCTTCAAGTCTTGGGGTCTTGAGGACCTCGAGCTCGAGTTCTTTTGAGGTCTTCCGGACACTTTGAGATCTTCTTCAAGTCTCGGGGTCTTGAGAACCCTCAAGCTTGAGTTCTTTTTGGGGTTTTCGAGACCCTTAAGATCTCCTTCATGTCTTGGGGTCTTGAGGACCCTCAAGCTTGAGTTCTTTTTGAGGTCTTCCAGACCTTTGAGGTCTTCTTCAAGTCTCGGGGTCTTGAGGACCCTCAAGCTCGAGTTCTTTTTTGGGGTCTTTGAGACCTTGGAGAGTTTCTTCAAGCCTCGGGTCTTAGGGACCTACGAGCTTGAGTGCACTTGGGGTCTTCGAGACCCTCGAGATCTTCTTCAAGTCTCTGGTCTTGAGGACCCTCGAGCTCGAGTTCTTTTGAGGTTTTCTGACCTTTGAGATCTTTTTCAAGTCTCGGGGTCTTGAGGACCCTCAAGCTTGAGTTCTTGTTGAGGTCTTCTTCAAGTCACGAGGTCTCTTGAGGACCTCGAGCTCGAGTTCTTTTTGAGGTCTTCAGGACCTTTGAGATCTCCTTCATGTCTTGGGGTCTTGAGGACCCTCAAGATGGAGTTCTTTTTGAGGTCTTCCGGACACTTTGAGGTCTTCTTCAAGTCTCGAGGGTCTTGAGGACCTCAAGCTCGCGGGATCACTTGAGTTCTTTTTGGGGTCTTTGAGACCTTGGAGAGTTTCTTCAAGCCTCGGGGTCTTAGGGACCTACGAGCTCGAGTGCACTTGGGGTCTTCGAGACCCTGGAGATCTTCTTCAAGTCTTGGGGTCTTGAGGACCCTCGAGCTCGAGTTCTTTTTGAGGTCTTCCAGACCTTTGAGATCTTCTTCAAGTCTCGGGGTCTTGAGGACCCTCAAGCTTGAGTTCTTTTTGGGGTTTTCGAGACCCTTAAGATCTCCTTCATGTCTTGGGGTCTTGAGGACCCTCAAGCTTGAGTTCTTTTTGAGGTCTTCCAGACCTTTGAGGTCTTCTTCAAGTCTCAGGGTCTTGAGGACCCTCAAGCTCGAGTTCTTTTTTTGGGCTCTTTGAGACCTTGGAGAGTTTCTTCAAGCCTCGGGGTCTTAGGGACCTACGAGCTCAAGTGCACTTGGGGTCTTCGAGACCCTGGAGATCTTCTTCAAGTCTTGGGGTCTTGAGGACCCTCGAGCTCGAGTTCTTTTTGAGGTCTTCCAGACCTTTGAGATCTTCTTCAAGTCTCGGGGTCTTGAGGACCCTCAAGCTTGAGTTCTTTTTGGGGTTTTCGAGACCCTTAAGATCTCCTTCATGTCTTGGAGCAGTATTGAGATCTTCGAGTCTCACTTGCGAGGTGGGGGATCACTTGGGATCCCTCCTTTTTTTCTCTTTTTGTTTTGCACGTTATTGAGATCTCGAGGTCTCACTTGCGAGGTGGGGATCTCTTGGGATCCCTCCTTTACTCTTTTTAGCGCAAGTTATTGAGATCTTCGGGTCTCACTTATGAGGTGGGGATCACTTGGGATCCCTCTTTTTTTCTTTTTTGCACAAGGTATTGAGATCTCGAGATCTCTTTTATGCGATGTGGGGGATCTCTTGGGATCCCTCCTTTTGCTCCTGCTTTTTATGCAAGGTGCGAGATCTTGAGTCTCACTTGCGAGGTGGGGGATCACTTGGGATCCCTCCTTTTTTCTCTTTTTTGGGCAAGTTATTGAGATCTCGAGGTCTCACTTTGGTGGGGGATCTCTTGGGATCCCTCCTTTATTTTGGCGCAAGTTATTGAGATCTTGAGGTCTCACTTGGGAGGTAGGGGATCTTTTGGGATCCATCCTTTACGCTTTTTGGCGCAAGTTATTGAGATCTTCGGGTCTCACTTGTGAGTGAGGTGGGGATCACTTGGGAACCCTCTTTTTTTGCTCCTTTACGCAAGGTCTTGAGATCTTCGAGTCTCACTTGCGAGGTGGGGGATCACTTGGGATCCCTCCTTTTCTTCTTCTTTTGGGCAAGTTATTGAGATCTCGAGGTCTCACTTGCGAGGTGGGGATCTCTTGGCATCCTCTTTTTACTCTTTTAGCGCAAGTTATTGAGATCTTCGGGTCTCACTTGCGAGGTGGGGGATCTCTTGGGATCCCTCCTTTACTCTTATTTTGGGCAAGTTATTGAGATCTCGAGGTCTCACTTGCGAGGTGGGGGATCTCTTGGGATCCCTGTTTTACTCTTTTTAGCGCAAGTTATTGAGATCTTCGGGTCTCACTTGCAGGTGGGGGATCTCTTGGGATCCCTCCTTTACTCTTCTTTTGGGCAAGTTATTGAGATCTCGAGGTCTCACTTTGCGAGGTGGGGATCTCTTGGGATCCCTATTTTTCTTTTTTGGCGCAAGTTATTGAGATCTTCGGGTCTCACTTGCCGAGGTGGGGATCTCTTGGGATCCCTCTTTTCTCTTTTGCGCAAGTTATTGAGATCTTGGTCTCACTTGCGAGGTGGGGATCTCTTGGGATCCCTCCTTTACTCTTTTTAGCGCAAGTTATTGAGATCTTCGGGTCTCACTTGCGAGGTGGGGGATCACTTGGGATCCCTCTTTTTTTCTCTTTTTTGCACAAGGTATTGAGATCTCGAGATCTCTCTTGCGAGGTGGGGGATCTCTTGGGATCCCTCCTTTTTGCTCCTTTTTATACAAGGTACTGAGATCTTCGAGTCTCACTTGCGAGGTGGGGGATCACTTGGGATCCCTCCTTTTTCTCTTCTTTTGGGCAAGTTATTGAGATCTCGAGGTCTCACTTGCGAGGTGGGGGATCTCTTGGGATCCCATCTTTACGCTTTTTGGCGCAAGTTATTGAGATCTCGAGGTCTCACTTGCGAGGTAGGGGATCTTTGGGATCCATCCTTTACGCTTTTTGGCGCAAGTTATTGAGATCTTCGGGTCTCACTTGCGAGGTGGGGGATCACTTGGGATCCCTCTTTTTTTGCTCCTTTTTACGCAAGGTACTGAGATCTTCGAGTCTCACTTGCGAGGTGGGGGATCACTTGGGATCCCTCTTTTTTCTTCTTTTGGGCAAGTTATTGAGATCTCGAGGTCTCACTTGCGAGGTCGGGGATCTCTTGGCATCCCTCTTTTACTCTTTTTAGCGCAAGTTATTGAGATCTTCGGGTCTCACTTGCGAGGTGGGGGATCTCTTGGGATCCCTCCTTTACTCTTATTTTCGGCAAGTTATTGAGATCTCGAGGTCTCACTTGCGAGGTGGGGGATCTCTTGGGATCCTCTTTTACTCTTTTTAGCGCAAGTTATTGAGATCTTCGGGTCTCACTTGCGTGTGGGGATCTCTTGGGATCCCTCCTTTACTCTTCTTTTGGGCAAGTTATTGAGATCTCGAGGTCTCACTTGCAGGTGGGGATCTCTTGGGATCCCTATTTTACTCTTTTTGACGCAAGTTATTGAGATCTTCGGGTCTCACTTGCGAGGTGGGGGATCTCTTGGGATCCCTCTTTTACTCTTTTTGGCGCAAGTTATTGAGATCTTCGGGTCTCACTTGCGAGGTGGGGGATCTCTTGGGATCCCTCCTTTACTCTTTTTGGCGCAAGTTATTGAGATCTTCGGGTCTCACTTGCGAGGTGGGGGATCACTTGGGATCCCTCTTTTTTTCTTTTTGGCGCAAGTTATTGAGATCTTCGGGTCTCACTTGCGAGGTGGGGGATCTCTTGGGATCCCTTCTTTACTGTTTTTGGCGCAAGTTATTGAGATCTTCGGGTCTCACTTGCGAGGTGGGGGATCTCTTGGGATCTTTTTCAAGTCTCGGGGTCTTGGGGACCCTCGAGCTCAAATTCTTTTGGGGTCTTTGAAGACCCTCGCCTACTTTGACGCTTAGACCTGCTACAGGGTCTGGGTCGAGCAACCCCTTTCCCTTGTATGTCTCTCCCACGAGCTGCTTACTCATTTCAATGACCAACTTCTCGAAGTTTTCCTTCCTCATAGAGATCACCTGGTCGGGATCTCCTTTCTTCTCTTAGGGAGATTGGGCCATGATTGAGATGAGGGGAACGGGTTGCATCACTAATTCACTCTACTTGGTTGTCTCTAGTACCCCTTTTCAAACGTGTTTAATCGGGGTCTCCTTTACTCGCCTCTTTTCTTGGTAAAGGGAAAAAGTTTCCAACGGGCGCCAATCGATTTGGATCGAGGTAATTACCTTCGGTCACGGACTTTCGGGTAATCGGGTTCGAGCTCTTAGGTGACTGAAATAGATAAACACACGTCCAAAGAAGCCAGGGGTGGTCCGGCTAAGACCCTCCGATGCCTAAGTCGGATCGAGTTCGTGAGGTACGGGGTATAGAGACAAGATAAATATGAAAATAAGAGGTAAGAGAGGCAGAGTGAATAGTTACCATCAAGTTACTATAGCATGGTATTTATAGATATTCCTGGCTAATGTGGTTGTGCCAAGTGTCATCATCCGGAGGGTGGAGTTGTACTATCTTTGTCGGGAGGTCAATGGTCCACCTTTACGGGTTAGACCCATTCCCTCCCAGGGTCGGATACGGAGCTCCAAACCCTATTTCAAGACCTCACTGTATAGCCTTAAGATCTCACTGCCTTATCAAAAACTAAACTTGTTAATGTCTTGCAATAAACCTATTATCAGTTCCAAGAAAGAAAAATTGGATGTGATATCAATTACCTTTTTCTTTCCTTTTTATTCTTCGGTAAGAGTTCTCCTTCCTTAGATAGCTGAATGGAGTATATTAACCCATTAAGAAATGCATCTATATCTCTATCCTTTGAAGAAGGTGAGTGTGTGCATAAACTAATTAATTTAAGATATCAATTGATTGATCTTCCTGATAATGCCGCGTGGTAAATCGGAATACACGTGTTTTACATAGCTTAGCAGTATGCATGTTTTAAGTCATTTATAAATTACTTAAATATAAACCTTATCCTATTTGTGGAAATGAAAATGGACTTTTATCAGATGTATTTTCAGCCACATATGTTTATTATTATAAAAGTAATACACATAAGACTTATATATATATATATATTAGACATTTTAATTAGTATACATATATACACGTTAAGCATATAATTTATGTATTAGTATGTGCATGTGATACCACTGAATGTCATTACTCCTATATATGCATATGTCATGTGTCTGTATTCTACGTTGCTACCTATTTATCTATCTATATATGTATGTTTGGAATTTTATTTTTCCTTTTTCCTTTTTTTTAGAGTAATTATTAGTATAAAATTATTATCAATTTCCTTGAACAACACTCAATATCTATTTTATGTAATATACTAATCTCTTAACTAACCCGAGTATTTATTTTATCTCACCTTAATAAACATGTCAATTTCATTTTTTTCACTATAAGTTTATCCTATATCCACTGATATTGAACATATATATCTATAATTATGCTAAAATCTAAATTTCAAGAATGCACATACGATCTAATATGCTAAAATATAAAGTTTCGGGTTATGACAATTCTCCCCCCCCCCCTTAAAAATTTCGTCCTCGAAATTTGTACCTGTATCAGTAAATAACCACGGATATTGATCTCTCATATATTGTTGTGTTTCCCATGTAGCTTCGTCTCTAGAATGATTTCTCCACAACACTTTTACCAATGGAATCATTATGTTTCTAAGTTGTTTTTCTTTGAATCCCACTATTCCAACTAGTTCTTCGACATAACTCAGATTATCAGCAATTTCAATGGTTCATCTCAAGAAAATGTGGTCCGATCTATATCGACGAAGCATACTGACATGGAACACATTATGAATCTGGGACAATTCAGGTGGTAAGGCAAGCCTATAAGCTAATGGTCCCACCTTTTCAAGTATTTCATATGGGCCGATATATCGAGGACTCAGTTTACCTTTCTTTCCAAATCTGAGAATACCCTTCCAAGGGGAAACACGGAGAAATACTTTCTCACCAACTTCATATTCCATTTCCCGCCTATGTTGATCAATATAACTCTTTTGCCTATCTTGAGCTACTTTCAATCGACTTTTAACTATTTTCACTTTTTCAACTATATCTTGAATCAGATCTGGGCCTTCCAGTAATCGTATTCCCTCTTCATCCCAACATACTGGACTCCTACATTTCCTACCATATAATGCTTCATAAGGCGGCATACCAATGCTGCTATGATGTTGATTATTATAAGCAAATTCTATAAATGCAATATATTCATCCCAAGAGCTTTGAATTCAAGAACACATGCCCGAAGCATATCCTCGAGAGTCCGAATAGTTCTTTTCGATTGTCCATCTGTTTGTGGATGAAATGATGTACTAAAATGTAACTTAGTACCTAGTGCTTGTTGTAAGCTTCCCAAAATCTAGGCGTAAAACGAGGATCGCGATCTCAAAACAATAGACAAGGGTACACCATGTTGTTTAACAATCTCATTCACATATCTTTTTGCCGATTTTCGAGAGTAGAACCCCATCTAAATGGTAAAAAGTGAGCTGACTTTGTTAGTCGATCCACAATAACCCAAACCGCATCATTTTTCCTAGGTGTCACAGTGCATCAGTAAACGAAATCCATAGTAATACGCTCCCATTTTCAAACGAGGGAATAGGTAATGGATGCAATTTACCTACGGTGCTCGATGTTCCGCTTTAATCTTTGGCAAGTTAAACATTTTGATATATACTCGGCTACATCTTTCTTCATTCTCGGGCCACCAATAATGGCTTTTAAGGTGCGATACATTTTTGTACTACCGGGTGCATGGCATATGGTGCAAGATGAGCTCTTCCATTATCTCATGCCTTAAGCCATCAACATCGAGAACGCAAAGTCGATTGTTGATCGTCAAACTACCATCATCATTCGAACAAAGGATGTACTATTTCCTTGTTTCACTTTTTTCGCATCTTCGGGTCGGTTTATCATCACGAAATTGTGCTTGTTTAATTCTTCCAATCATCACAAGACGAACACCAAGTGAAGTACATAAAACACCCATGCCATTTACATTCAATTCGACATTCATCTTTCTCAAGTCTAACAAATATGGTAAACTAAACTAAACTGTAACACTTTTTGGGTTTTCCCACTTGATCACTGCTTCGATTTTTTGTGGATCAAATTTAATCCCATTACCAGAAACAACGTGTCCCAAAAAGATTACTTGATCTTACCAAAATTCGCATTTACTAAGTTTTGCATACAACTGTTTCTCTCGCAAGGTTTGCAACACAATTCTCAAATGTTGTTCGTGTTCCTCAGCAAATTTAGAGTATACCAGAATATCATCAATAAAGACAATGACAAATTTTTCTATGTAGGATCTAAACACATTATTCATCAATGCCATAAATACAACGGGTGCATTAGTTAGACCAAAAGGCATTACCAGAAACTCGTAATGGCCATACCTTGTTCTGAAAGCTGTTTTTGAAATGTCACCCTCTGAAATCTTCAACTGGTGATATCCCGATCTCAAATCAATCTCTGAGAAAACTCTAGCACCTTGCAACTGATCAAATAAATCATCTATTCTAGGCAATGGATATTTATTCTTTACTGTTACTCGATTCAACTGCCGATAATCTATACACAATCTCAGTGTACCATCTTTTTTTTAACAAACAACACAGGTGCACCCCATGGCGAAACACTTGGTCTAATGTACCCTTTATCCAGTAACTCTTGCAACTGCGTCTTTAATTCTTATAGTTCAACAGGTGCCATTCGATAAGGAGGAATAGAAATCAGTGCAGTACCTGGTTGTAGTTCAATAGTGAACTCTATGCCTCTATCTGGAGGTAATCCGGGCAGATCGTCTGGGAATACATCTGGATATTCTCTAACCACTGGAATGTCTTCAAGTTTCAAACCATATAATCGTGTGTCTATTACATGTGCTAGGTAACATTCGCAACCTTTCTTAATCATTTTGAAAGTTGTAGATGCAGATATTATACATGTAGGCAAAATTTCTCTTTCCCCTTTAAATACCATCCGCGTCTTATCAGGAAGCTCCAACATGATTTCTTTAGTAAAACAATCCAATTTAGCATGGTGTTCAGTTAACCAATCCATACCCAGAATCACATCAAAATCTTTTAAGGGCATAACAACTAAACTAGCACTCAATTTTGATTCGCCGATCAAAATTTTGCAATCACGATATACAGTATTTACAATCACCACATTCCCTACTGGGGTTCGAACCAGTAAATCATAGACTAATATTTCTGGATTATTACTCAGTTGTGATGCGAATGATTGTGAAATGAATGAATGTGTAGCTCCTGGATCAAATAAAACATAATCAATTGTATCAGAGATTGAGAGATTACCAGTAACTACGGTTGGTGCAGCCTTAGCTTCTTCTTGAGTCATAGTAAAAACTCGAGTTGGGCCTTGTTGTCTACTCGCTTGACTTTCTTCTGGACCAGCGCCTCTTTCTACACTAAATCTTCCTCGACCCCTACCTCTATTAGGATTGAAACCACTAAATCTAGTTTGCTCAACGGTGGGTTCCTCACGTGGTTTTGTGCAATTCCTTGCTATATGTCCCGGTTCACCACACCTAAAACATTTTCCCGTAAGCAACCTACACTCTCCATAATGATTCTTACCATAGTGTGCACATGTGGGAACTGTTGGTGTTGAACCAGCACTCTTACTGGTTGGTGTTTCACCCCTAAAACTACCAGTTTTGAATCGCTCGGGAAGCTCCTCGTGCAGGCAGATAAATTCCTTTCTATTTCTAAATCCTCCGGTTTCGTCACCACCGCTCTTCTTACTATATCTTTGAAAGTTTTGTTTTGATTGACTTCCAATTTCTCAAAGACGTATTCATATGACTTTCGACTTACTATAAGACTCCATATTTGTAGGTGTAATACGATTTGAATAGCAAATCGGAGTCCGATTCAAATCTAGTACATTTCTTCTTTTCCGTGGCTACCATATGTAAGGCATAATGAGAAAGCCGATTAAACAACACTTCATACTCGGCTAAAGAATCGATCGATTTCCCTGTTTAAGTTCTAGAAACTCCTTTTCTTTTTCGATCTCTGTACACTTCCGCAAGTATGTATCATGAAATTCTCTTAGAAAATCATCCCATGTCAATACGGTGGTTGAACAAGACTATGTGGTATAGTCTCCCACCAATCATACGCATTTCCCTGAAGGAGTGATCTTTGCATAATCAAACTTTTCTTCAGAGTACATTTCATCAAGTTTAGAACCCTTTCTGCATTCGTTTGACCACGTTTCGGCCTCCGTTGGGTCGATAGTACCCACAAAATCAACAGACTCCCATCTTTCTAAGTTTATCATATTTTTTTTCACGTGGTTCGGGGGATTTACCAGTGGATAAGGTGGATACCCAAAATGAGTGGTATTCCATGCACATGATACGTAGGTGAATGAGATGAGTGTGACTCACCGCATTTGCTCCTTCCCCTCCGTGAACACTTTGCTCATCATTATGTACATGTGCTTCTTGACTCACAACCATTTTGCCTATAATATGTGAAATTGTAACTTTCGTATAATATTTAATGATAATTCACATGTCATGCCATGATCTACAGAACCCCTACCCGGGCTCTGATACCAAACTAAACTGTAACGCCCTTACCCTTGTAACATATATATATATCGTATAAAAATATAATTCATAGGCAAGACACGCACGCATTGCGCATGGGATTAATATATTAATCATTAGTTATAACCTTTTCGATTCAAGCGGAAGCATTTACTCAAACGATTTAGCAAAGACTCATTCACATATGTGCATTCATCCATATTACACAACATTAACGACCGTGCCTTTTATATACGAGATCAAAATAAAACTCCCTATATGATATGCAAATGATGAGCTGAGGGAGAAGGATGGGAATCCCGGCCGACCTTTGATCCATGCTTTAACTTCCCGTCACACCTCACGGATCAACTTTTATCTACATCAACTAAAAATTGACAACATTGCATTTGGTGAGTTGCAAGCAAACAAGTATAATCCAATAACAAGTTATTTAACATCACACAAGCACATTGTCACAACCATTTCACACTCTTTGATCATAATATTCATAACCACATAAATGCACGTGCTTGGTCATATTCTTTTACTGTTATGGGCCAGCTAATACCAAGAATAAATCGTGATCACGAAGATGGTCATGGCACTCTGTAATTCTTTATTTCACGTAGAGTTCAGTGAACTCGGGGTGGCCATAAGGTACTCTGTTATCCAGAAATTCTGGATGACTATAATTCTGTGATTCAAGGTCATTAGTGGCCATAACAGAATCCATTAATCTCTGATGAATGCATTTCTGTAATCACATATTTTCTTTCCGTATCAATAACATCAATAGAGATCGCATATCTCATTTCCATATCAATAACATCATTGGAGATCTGATATCTCAATTCCATTTCAATGTCATCACATAGAGATCATATATCTCAATTTCATCACTATATCATCATAGAGAATCATGAAATTCACATAGGACACGATAAGCTACTAATCATTGTAGCCAAATAAGTAAATAATTCATTCCAACACATTAATAATATAATCACACAAGTCAAATAACAAGCTAAAAGATTATACTCACCCTGGTATTGTTATCCCGATGTGCTTCGCCTGCTTGACTGATTAGCTCCTTTATCGAATTTTTACCTATAATATATATGAAGAACGTATATCTAATTCCAAAACCATACATTTCACATTTATGAAGACACAGATATGTAATTTATAGTCTTTGTACGTCAGAAAATCATTATTTTTATAATTCTTAAACGCCATTAAAAGTATACCTCAGTTTCCTTTTCATTGTTTGGTTCTATTCTTAAATAGCTATATAGGATATATTTACATGTATAAGTATTCCTTATAATTTGACTTCATTATCTATTATTATCCTAGTCATCTTAATCTTTTCAACTAAGTTCGAAACTACTCCTCCCGATATAAATTAGACAATTTAATTTAAATTAGACAAGTAGTTAGGCTAATATATCAGTTACATCTAAGGATTGCAAAAGTTAGATTCTCCATTACAGATTATAAAACTAAACTTGTTAATGTCTTGCAATAAACTTATTTTCAGTTCCAAGAAAGAAAAATTGGATGTGATATCAATTACCTTTTTCTTTCCTTTTTATTCTTCGGTAAGAGTTCTCCTTCCTTAGATAGCTGAATGGAGTATATTAACCCATTAAGAAATGCATCTATATCTCTATCCTTTGAAGAAGGTGAGTGTGTGCATAAACTAATTAATTTAAGATATCAATTGATTGATCTTCCTGATAATGCCGCGTGGTAAATCGGAATACACGTGTTTTACATAGCTTAGCAGTATGCATGTTTTAAGTCATTTATAAATTACTTAAGTATAAACCTTATCCTATTTGTGGAAATGAAAAATGGACTTTTATCAGATGTATTTTCAGCCACATATGTTTATTATTATAAAAGTAATACACATAAGACTTATATATATATATATATATATATATATATATATTAGACATTTTAATTAGTATACATATATACACGTTAAGTATATAATTTATGTATTAGTATGTGCATGTGATACCACTGAATGTCATTACTCCTATATATGCATATGTCATGTGTCTGCATTCTACGTTGCTACCTATTTATCTATCTATATATGTATGTTTGGAATTTTATTTTTCCTTTTTCCTTTTTTTAGAGTAATTATTATTATAAAATTATAATCAATTTCCTTGAACAACACTCAATATCTATTTTAGGTAATATATTAATCTCTTAACTAACCCAAGTATTTATTATATCTCACCTTAATAAACATGTCAATTTCATTTTTTTCACTATAAGTTTATCCTATATCCACTGATATTGAACATATATATCTATAATTATGCTAAAA
The DNA here is from genome assembly GCA_016081115.2 of Rehmannia glutinosa. Classification (NCBI taxonomy): domain Eukaryota; kingdom Viridiplantae; phylum Streptophyta; class Magnoliopsida; order Lamiales; family Orobanchaceae; genus Rehmannia; species Rehmannia glutinosa. The sequence continues at coordinate 27,552 of JABTTQ020003234.1, forward strand.
TATAAATTTCAGGAATGCACAAACGATCTAATATGCTAAAATATAAAGTTTCGGGTTATGACACTTGGTTACAGAAAAAAATGCTCTTTCTCTGCTGAAGATGAGTAGTCGCCTGAGGAGAGAGAAAGACAAAGTTTCGTATACAAGGAACGTGAAAGGATGTCTTTTGGATTTTGAAATTTTTGATCGAGGTCAACGGCCGAGATTAGAGCTTCAAAACCGCATTAAATTCCCCATATTAAATGCAAAGAAAGTGACATTTATATCCAATCATATGGTTTTTATGCGACTTTTGTCTTGTGATCATAATTATCTTTGACGTCATTCTTAAAAATATTCCCGCTTAATTAAAACAACTGTGTTTTTGTCACTTAACTCATAAATGACTCAGCTTATATCCAAAGTGACTCAACTATGCTTCTCTTTTCTCATGATGTAACTCAGCTGTCAGCTAACTCAATACAGTTGACTTCTTGACTGGGCTATTTCACTTGGCAGAAATGTGAAACTTGCTCTTTTTCAATGTACTCGTCTTCTTTCTCAGCTTATTGAGTCTTTTGAGTTTCCTAACTCAGCTCAATTAACCCTAACTCATTCTTGAGCTCTTCAAACCTTGATTCACATAAAGGCTTTGTGAATATATCAGCTAACTGTTTATCAGTTGAGATGTATTCTAAGGTGATGTCTTTTTTTCAACATGATCTCTTATAAAATGATATCTTACATCAATGTGCTTTGTTCTTGAAAGCAACACTGTATTTTGAGTGATTGCAATAGCACTAGTGTTATCACACATAATTGGAATCTCTTTTTCTTCAATATCATAATCTCTCAGTTGTTGTCTCATCCATAAGACTTGGGCACAATAGTTGCCCGCAGCTATGTACTGTGCTTCACCTGTGGAAGTCTATTGAATTTTTTTTCTTGCTGAACCAATAAATGTATCTATTTCCAAGCATTTGACCTGCACAAGTACTCTTCATGTCAACTCTACACATCCATAGATACGAGTCGAGTAACCAACAGCCTTGAATCCACCTTCCTTTGGATACCATAAGCCGACTTCTGGCATCCCTTCAAATATCTTAGGATTCTCTTAGCTGCGGTCATGTGGTTGTCCTTTGGTGCATTGAAATCTTGCACATACACCTTCGCAAAGGTGATGTCGGCCCGCTATTTGTTAGATAGAGCAAAGGTCCAATGAGGGCTCTATATCTAGTTTGATCAATGACTTTGCCATCTGCATCCGTGTTCATCTTGACTTAAGTATTCATTGGAATTTTTCACAAGACTCCTCTTCCATACCAAATTTCTTCATTAAATCTGGTATACTTTGTTTGGATTATGAAGGTTCCATCATTCAATTGTTTGACTTGAAGTCTTAGGAAGAAATTCAGCTCCCCCATCATGCTCATCTCAAATTTGCCTTGCATGAGGTTTGAGAACTTGTCACACGGTTCTTTGTTTGTGGAGCCAAAAATGATGTCATCCACATATATTTGAACAAACAGTATACTCTCTCCATCTTGAATCATGAAGGGTGTTCTATCAACCTTGCCTTTGGTGAATCCATTGTCAGTTAGAAATTGAGACAATGTATCATACCATGCTCTTGTTGCTTGTTTCAATCCATACAATGCTTTCTTGAGCTTGTAGACCTTATCTCAAATTGTTTTCTGCTCAAAACATGGAGGTTGTTCAACATAGACTTCTTTCTCTAGTAGTCCATTTAGAAATGCACTTTTCACATCCATTTGATATACAGTGAAGTTCTTATGAGCAACATAAGCAGGAAATATCCTTATTGCTTCCAACCTTGCAATAAGAGCAAAGGTTTCATAAAAATCTATACCTTCTTCTTGGCAATACCCTTTGGCTACCAATCATGCTTTGTTTCTCACAACAGATCCATCCTCATTCATCTTGTTTTTGAAAACCCATTTTCTACCAATAACATTTTTATAGGTTGGCCTTTGAACCAATTCCCATACTTTGTTTCTTTCAAACTGATTCAGCTCTTCTTGCCTGGCCTTAATCCAATGTGTGTCATCCAAAGGTTGAGACACATCTTTAGGCTCTATCTGGGAAATAAAACAAGTGAACATGGCTTAATGATGTGCTCTGGATCTGGTTCTTTTGCCATCTGTAACATCTTTAATGACTAATTCTGGTGGGTTGTCTCCCAGCCATCTCACATCAGGTTGGAGTAAGTCAGCTGGATTCAGCCATCTCGCAGCTAAGTTGTCTTGAACAACTCTTTCATCTTTATAGGTCCCAAGGGGTGTGAGTATGGTTTAGAAAGGGGGATTGAATAAACCTTACCAACTTTTTGATTTTAGTCCTTTTAAAAATAACATAGTTAACTCAAACATTTGTGTCCTTCAGGGACAACTAAGTTGGTTATTCAGCTGAGTTAGCCACTCAACAGACTCGATAGAGCGGTTGATAGAATAACTCAATTTGTTTAACTGAACTTTAACTTGGTTGTATTGGTTTTATCAGCGGAAGACTTAACACCCTTGATTTGATTTAATTTTGTTTTAAAACTTGATTTTTAGCACTTGGTTATTAATCAGTTGGATAGCAAATGTGAGTTTTATCGTGAGATATGATGTAAACATGCGAAATGTAAATGTCTTTGAAAAGTAAATGACACGAGTAATTTTTATATAGATTCGAAGATGGGGTAATTTTTCTAGTCCTCTCATCTCCAACTCGGCGAGAATCCACTATGAAACGGATCGGTTTACAACGTGGTGAGCAGTCCAGAGACGCCTTGGTCGTGGCTGGCTTCTCTTCTTGCGACTCGGCTTCTTTACAGGGGTTTTGCGCACTATTTGACTCACTTCTCAAGCTCTTGGATTTGATCAAGCCCTCCAATAACTTGATCTTTGGTTCAACCTTGAACCTTCCTACAATCCTCCTTGGAAAGTATACCCCTTTTGATTCTTCAAAAGTTTCCTCTTCAATGATTTGAAATTGTCTTTCCTTCACGACTTGTGTTAGATCGATTCCCTTCGAGTTTGGGCTTGAGAATTTGCTTTAATGTGCTTGAGAATATTGCGGGTTAAATTGCTTGAATATTGCTTGCTTGTTTGTGGTTGAGGTGACCTTTTCTCGATAAATTCCTCGGCCTTTTATAGTGCACTATTTGAAAATTTTGCCCGTTGAAGAGATTGGCTAATTTCAAAAGTCACTTGTGTTCGTTGGCTTATCTTGTCTCTGCCGATCCTTCTTTGTTGACATATCCTCGTATTAAATGTCTTGTAGCATTGCATCTTGTCCGACACATAGTGCGAGTGTTTTTATTAGTTTATTCTTTTGCATATAATCAGGACTAACACTTTATTTCTCGATAACTATGGCATGCTACTATTCTCGAGTAACATTCTTGACTTTCATCAACGGATCTAACTTAGTTGTCTTGACATGCTCTTTCTTTGTCTTTTAATCCCCAGGTGACTTGAGTCGGGTCGAATTTGGATGACTTAATCACATTACTTCAACTTGAGACTTGGCTTCCTTGAGTTGACTTTGACTCTTCCTACAATTTGTTCCACGATTGATACTTCTTGATCGAGTTCTTTAATTTCTTCTTGGCCATACTGGTGATATACGGTGGAGTCTTCAATTTAGTCTCGATTGACTTCTTGTATTTCTTGGCATAGTGACTTGACTCGGCTCTCTTAGCCCTATCTATTACAATACAAATTACAAAGAAAATGGGGTCCCAACTTCCTAGTTTAGGTTTTATATGGTATCATCAAAATCTACAAAATAAATTTCCTAACAATTTCCCCCTTTTTGATGATGCCAAAACTTAAATAAATTCAACAAAACATAAATAGCAAAGATACATACGATAATGCGGAATAACAAAGAATGTATGCTTGAAATAGATCGTTTTATTGATCATAGCATTCTTGTCCTTTACCTGTTGTTTATATTTGGTATCATAACATTCTTTATCGGAAGCAATATACATCTCTAAGCTACGATACAAGAATTCATTCAAAGTGAAAATTACACAAAAGTTCACTAAGTATATTCTGAAGACTTACATGAATGTATTTACATAAAAATACATGAAGGGGTTTTGCAACATCACTTCAATGCCTTCATTTGCTTCCTTCCTATTTCTTCTTTAGCTCTCTTCTTTGTCCTCGTCGTCCTTGACTCTTTTTCTTTTCTTCTCTTCTTCTTCCCTTCTTTTCTTTTTTTCATAGGCCCGTTTGGAAGCATCACCCTTTGCTTCCTCTCGAGCCGTTACGAGTTTGCCTTTCATTATCCTCTTCTTGTCGCCTTCTTTGCCTCATCATTCTTCCTTTCCACTTGAAGGTTGGCTAATTGGTCATATTCAGCCTAGTAGATCAAGCATTTCTTGTCAGGATCTACATATTCAACATCATTGGGTTTTGGTCGAGGTAGGGAACCTCTTCCGCCACCACTTCTTCCTCTGCTGACTCGGCTCTACCTCTACCCGACTCGGCTCTTCATCTTCATACGGGTGTATCTTGACCGAGTCTTACGGTTTATAGGCGAGTGGGCTGGAAGCCGATGCCTTTTCGACTTCTTGACATAATGCCGCGGACCTTTTTCCCAAAGTACAAATCCAGGCTTGAGCTAGAGCCATTTCTTGAAATAGCCTTCTAATTCAAGCGTTTTGAATTCTTCGACTAATCTAGGCTCGGATCCATTATCGGTATAACATCTTGATCTTTTCCTGCTGGAATACCACCATATTGTTTTAGCATTTCCTGAACTCGAGCATCTTGCTTTTTAGAGAACTCCTCAAACCCTTCTTCAATAATCTTCCTTTTCTCTGTCATTAACACAACATAGTGCTTAATAGGTAGGGTTATAGGAGTTTGCTCAGGATGGAGGCGAACATGACCTTGGGGGTTTCGGCTATCATCAAAGTTAGATCCTTCGAACTTTCCCCCTCAGATGCTTTACCCTTCTTCTCAGTTGCATTTTTCTTCAGTTGTTCTTCTTGTTCTTATTTTGATGCCTTGAGGAGCTCCTCCTCCTCCCCCTTTTTGGAATCGTAAAGGTGAGAGGGACTCCAGGGAACATGCCATGAGCATGAAATCTAGTCTCCTTATAGTTGAGTTCTATTTTGAGTCGGTTCGTCATATCTTTTTCGAAACTCGAGTGAGTTGCCTTGGACTCGATGTCACTAACTTCATCTCGGTATGAGTAGGTTGAATTTGTCATTCGTAGCATTCTCAAGTCGCATAATTTCTTTCTTTTGAAATTGTTCGGTGACTCGATTTGATTTTGTGAGACTCGTGTAACCTTTCGATGTATTCTGCGCATTTGCACGATCAAGGTGTTGTCGGACTCCAAACAAGGATTCTTCCATATAGTGCCTTGAAATAATGAACTTGCTCGAGTGGCATGGCAGTCTCTTGTTGATACCACTCCGATCCGCACCACGATCCCTCTCAAGTATCTTTGTGAGTGGCATCCCTATTGTCCGTCTTAGGTCCGGTGAGGCACGGTGCCGTTTGATATTCTCAATCTCTCACAAATCTTCTTAAAGACCTCATGGATCACAATTGTCTCACTTGATTGAGTTGCGGGCCATTACGCATCAAGTCAAAGTCTCTTTGGTACAATAGTGTCGGTAGGAATTGTGGATCTTCTCTTACAGTGAACCTTCTTTGTTCGGTGGATTGTCTCTTCTTCCAACTCGGGCAGGATTTTTGTAAATGGAAGCATCTCTTGAAAGGCATCATCGTGCACATAAGGGATGTTCTGCGAGGTTTGGGCTGCGATGACTCACCTTTGTTTGCCTCATTTGCGGGAGCTTCATCGGCATCTCATTACCTATGGGAGCTCACGCATGGAGATGACTCGGTTGAATCGGGCTTGTGTAATGTGTTGCCCGGTGATCGAGCCTCAACTATCTTAACAACTTCCTCGTTCTCAATAGATTTCTCTAAATGAGTTACATGTTCCTCTGTTGTATCATCGGCGTCATCGGATGATGATGAGACTTGTGGAGTTGGCTCATCATCAAAGTTGAATCTCATAGAGTCGTCTTTTCACCGACGTGGCTCGAGATTTTTGAACATCCTTTTGACTAGAGTAGACTCGGCTTCATCTTCCGATCCCAAAAAGGATGTGTCTATGTTTTCCTAGAAATCATGAAGTGCGCTTATTTCTATTTTGCATCGGCGTTGTCCGGAGGAGGAATGTTCTAAGTTTCTTGACCTTACCCAGGAAGTCTCAACCTCCTTTGCGCCATCAATACCCCAGCCAGACTCAAGCTGTTGCGAGGCCTTGGTGTTCCTTTCTGATGCAGTCTCAACTGTCTTAGGGTCTTCTACATTCCATTTGACGATCGTGATTGTCTTGGGGTCTTCGACCATGGCATCCATAGGAGTCTCAACCCTTGGATTGCATTTTTTCGTGCCCAGTGTTAACTCCCAGGGCATCACCATCCTATGCCTCGACTGTAAAAATAGTGTCATTGGCCTTCAAAATAGCAGACACTTCAACTGGGACAGACTCAACTGTCCGAGCTTCGTCAATGTCGCTCTGTTGAGGTTTATGTTATTTTTCTACTTCGCCTCCTTACTTCATGGTTGAGTCTTCCACAGCAACCTCCAACCCTGTTGTGGTGGAGAGAGTTTCCCCCTCAGCTGGCTTACCAACTGAGTGACTGATAGTGGGGTCACTCGGCTCCTGACTCGCGGCTTTTTCCATTGAGTGCTCAGCCGCTAGGGCAGGTGGTAGAACACCTTCTTCAAGGGTTCGTTCAGTTTGGGTGCCCAAAATCCCAACTTCATCGCCAATACCCTTGGATCCATCCTTTAATTGCACTGAGGATCACGTGCGGCAATAATCGATGCAATGTCTTTGCCGCCACTCCCGGAGGTTCGGTTTTGCGAAGAGTATGAGATGACTCTCCTGGACCTTCCAACAATTTGCTCATGTATGGCTCTTGATTCCCTCACGACTGCTACATATCGACTTCATTGCCGCAATGTGGGATCCTCATCACTATCTGAAAGTACATCAAGATGAGTGTGAGTGTGAGTGTGACCTGGAGAGCCTGTGAATTTGCATATTTTAGACTTTTCCAGTGATCGGGCTCACTTTTGACTTTATCCTTTTCATCCACGCCTTTATGATGCGGAGGATATCCATGCGATTGTCTTCATCAAGGGCCTTTCGAGCAGTTGCAACACCAAGAAAATGTAGAAACTCTTATTCTTCTTCTATGAACTCAGGGCGAGCGAACTGCACCCTTGAGTGATCCAGCTTCCATGCTCTCCATTCTCGTAGATATCGTTGAATATATGGATACAGTGGAGAGTACATGCTTACATCGTCATCATCATCTTCACCTTCTCCTCCTGTTTTTAGGATGGAAGGTAGAAGGCCTTGATCTTTCTCAGAAGCAACAGCATCAGATGTGGGCGGCGAGACAACCTTTTTAATGACCAGCTCAGTTGTTTCGGCTGCTTCACCTTCCTCAGTTGTCTTTCGCACAGCTGGGTCTTCGATTGATATCTGTTGATCACCATCAGCAGACTTAATAGTTTCATCAATGACCTCTGGAGACTGCTTTTCTTGATTGCCAGCAGTCTCGTCTTTCTTCTCCAGCTGAGTGGCAGACTCAACCGTCTTCTCAAGGTCAGAATGTCTGACCAATCTTCTCTTCCTTGGACGAACCAGAGGAACTTCTGGTTCTGATTCAGTAGATTCGTCTAGGGCTTGAGTACTCTTCTTAGAATGAGCTGTCGGTCCTAGACTTGGTAGTTCTCTTCCTCTTAACGACTGGAGAAGAGATTAAAGGTTCCTTCTCAGTCTCTGCTGCAGAGGCATGAGTCTCGGCTTCTCGGGCAGGTGACTTGGCTGCAGGGGTAGGTGCTTTCTTTTGCTTAGCTGTAGGGGCAGCTTTCTTTGTCTGAGCTGCAGGGGCAACTTTCTTCTTCGGGAGAGGGGTAGCAGTTGTGTCCTCGGGGTCAGCTGATTCCCCCTCAATAGTATCGGCTTTCTTCGCATGAGCTCTCTTTTGGGCACCAGGAAAGGTTTCCCCAGAACATCTTCTTGTTCACATGGAAGGGTTTTCCATGATGGAGTGCGACACCCTTCACTTCCAGCAAATGGCCAATCACAAGACCATATCCTAGTGAGCATCCAAAAGACCCATCTTCCTTAAAGTTCTTGTTTAGTACATTCGCGTAGATGCGCTATAGACAAACTCGGCCAGTTGACTTTTGTTTCTTGCATGATCGCGACCATGATGATCACTTTGTCTTCGATAGCGATTGAAGCTTCCAAATTTCATGTCGACACATTTGAGACGATATCCATCGACTTGTTATAGTCGTCTTCAAAGAACTTCTTGTCTCTTTGTGTAAACCACTTTAGCAAAGATACACTCGGGTTTGGCTACTTCTTCCATTCCCAAGAGCGGACCAAGTCGACATTAGCTTCGAATATCTCCTTCATGCCTTCCGACAGCAATAAGCAGTGCTCAGCAAGGTCCTTTACACTGATTTTTATGTCCTTGTTGTGGACAAAAGACTTGATTCCTTTGTCCTGCACTTCTGCGTTAACATAAAACATTGCTACCTCCTCAAGATATGTATGCGAGTACTCCATGGTCAGAAAAGCCTTGAGACCTGACTTTTCTAATATCTCTGCTATTTTCAGAACAAGGGTCTCATCAGCACCCTGTTTTATCAATCTATCGAAATCTACTGAAGAACCTGAATGGATTTGCTTAGAGAGCTTAACATAGTCTAATTTTGGTGCCATTATCAGAGAATTTCACCGAACGAAAAGTTAGAAATTTGCTTGAGAGAACTTAGGGTTTCTGAGAGAAAAACTTTTGCTTTGCTTGAAGATGAACAGTTCGCGTAAGTGAGAGAAATGCAAACTTCCATATATAAATGACATGAAATGACACATTTTGGATTTTGAAGTTTTAATCGAAATCAATGGCTCAGATTAAGACGTCAAAACCGCATTTAATTCATCGCATTTAATGCAACAACATTTATATCCAATCATATACTTATTGTGCAGCTTTTACTGTGACCGTCATTATTACGCTGACATCATCCTTAAAAACATTCCCGCTCATTTAAAATGACTGCGTTTTTGTCACTTATCACATAAATGATTTATCTTATATCCAACGTGACTTAACTCTGCTTCCCTCTTCTTATGAAGTGACTCAGTTGTCAGCTAACTCGATATAGCTGACTTCTCGACAAGACTGTTTCACTTGTCTGAAGTGTGAAACTTGCTCTGTTTTTATTTTCTCATCTTCTTTTTTCTGTTGATTGAGTCTTCTAAGTTTCAACTCAGCTCAATTAACCCTAGCTCATTCTTGAGCTCTTCAAATTTTGATTCACATAGAGGCTTTGTGAATATATCAGCTAACTGTTTATTCGTTGAGATGAATTCCAAGGTGATTTCTTTCTTTTCAACATGATCTCTTATAAAATGATATCAGACATCAATGTGCTTTGTTCTTGAATGCAACACAGGATTTTGAGTGATTGCAATAGCACTAGTGTTATCACACATAATTGGAATCTCTTTTTCTTCAATCTCATAGTCTCTCAATTTGTTGTCTCATCCATAAGACTTGGGCTGTGATTTGCACGGCTATGCTTTATTTGTGGATGTTCTTTATTGAGTTTTGTTTCATCAACCTGGAAACCAATATATTTCCAAGCATTTGACATGTACCTGAAGTACATTTCCTGTCAACTCTACATCCAGCATAGTCTGAGTCTGAGTAACCAATAAGTGTGAATCCACCTTCCTTTGTATACCATAAGCCAACTTCCTGGCATCCCTTCAAATATCTTAGGATTCTCTTAGTTTTAGTCATATGGCTCTCCTTTGGTGCAGATTAAAATCTTGCACATACACCTACTGCAAAGGTGAGGTCTGGCCTGCTTTCTGTTAAATAGAGTAATGATCCAATAAGTGCTCTATATCTTGTTTGATCTACAGCTTTTCCATTTGCATCCATGTCCATCTTGACTGATGTATTTATTGGTATTTTCACAGAAGACTTATCTTCCATACCAAATTTCTTCATTAAATCTCTGGTGTACATTGTTTTACAAATTAAGGTTCCATCTTTCAATTGCTTGACTTGAAGTCCTAGGAAGAATGTCAGCTCTCCCATCATTCTCTTCTCAAACTTACTTTGCATGAGGTTTGAGAACTTATCAAACAGCTCTTTGTTTGTGGATCAAAAAATGATGCCATCCACATATATTTGATCAAGCAGTATACTCTCTCCATCTTGAATTCTGAAGAGTGTTCTATCAACTTTGCCTTTGGTGAATCCATTGTCAGTTAGAAACTGAGACAATGTATCATACCAAGCTCTTGGTGTTTGTTTCAATCCATATAATGCTTTCTTGAGCTTATATACCTTATCTGTAATAGTTTTCTACTCAAAACCTAGAGGTTGTTCAACATAGACTTCTTCCTCTAATAGTCCATTTAGAAAATCGCTCTTCACATCCATTTGATACAGTGAAGTTCTTATGTGCAGCATAGGCAAGAAACATCCTCATTGCTTCCAATCTTGCAACAGGAGCAAAGGTTTCATCAAAATCTATACCCTCTTCTTAGCAATACACTTTGGCTACCAATCTTGCTTTGTTTCTTACAACAGATCCTTCTTCATTCATCTTGTTTCTGAAAACCCATTTTGTGCCAATAACCTTTTGATCGGTTGGCCTCTACACCAATTCCCATACTTTGTTCCTTTCAAACTGATTTAGCTCTTCTTGCATGGCTTGAATCCAATGTGTGCCATCTAATGCTTGAGACACATCTTTAGGTTCTATTTGGGAAGTAAAAAAGTGATCATTGCTTCATGTTGTGCTCGGTTCTAGTTCTTATGCCATCTCTAACATCTCCAATAACTAACTCTGGCGGATGGTCTCTCCGCCATCTCACATCAGGTTGAGTCGTCTGCTGGATTTGTGCCTCGCAACTAAGTTGTCTTGAATAACTCTTTCATCTTCATTCATTTTGTAGACTTTCGGTGTCTTTGAGATTCAACTATCTCATCTTCATTTGGGTTGCTTGCTCTTACTTGACTTCAACATAAGGACTCTTCTTTATAGTTGGTTGATTGACTTTATCGGCTAACTCTTCAATATCTTCTCCATTTAAATTAGGTTCATCAAAACCACATGCATAGACTCTTACGTGACCATAGTCCTCTTATTCAAAGACTCTATAAGCTTTGCTCTCGGTGAGTATCCCAAAAATATACCTTCATCATCTTTAGCATCAAAAGCCTTCAAATTATCTTTGCCATTATTATTGATGAAATATTTACATCCAAATATTCTGAAATATCCAACATTTCGCTTTCTCCTTGTCCAAATCTCATAGGAGTCTTGGTCAATTCCCTATTTATCATGCATCTATTTTGAGTATAGCATGTTGTGTTAATGGATTGACCCAAAATCTCTTAGGTAATCCACTTGACTAACATGGTCCTTGACTTCCTTTGAGAGTTACATTCCTTCTGACTTCTTCATTCTCTTTGTGTGGAGTTCTTGCGAGTTGATAACTCATGAGCAATTCCATTTTCAACACAATCTTCGAGTTATTATCCCATTGACAAACTCGAGTTCTCTGTCGGACCTTATCTTTATAATGGTTTGGCTCTTTTCATTTTGAACTCTTTTCATCGGTGAGGTAACTTCGCAAAGTTTCCTTCTTTTTACACATGAATATTGTCCATGTATATCTTGAATAGTCATCTACCACCACGAAGGTGTATTTCTTTCAACTTATGTTGGCTTGTTCAATTGGACCAAATAGATCCATATGCAACAGATGAAATATCCTTGTTGAAGAAGGACGTGGCTTGTCCTTGAATGAGGAATGTATTTGCTTTCCCATCTGGCATGCATCACATACACTTTCCTTCTTGTACACTGAGTCTGGCAATCCTTCTACAAGATGACTCCTTGCAAGCTTGTTGATTGTCTTGAAGTTCATGTGACTAAACTCTTTCTTGTGCCACAACCAACTTGATTCGTGCTCTTTGCTAGCGGACAAGTGCTTGATGTGATGAGATCAATCTACCACATACATATTCTTCTGTCTTGATCCTTGCAGCACTATTTCATTTGATTCAGCATCTTTGATCTGACATACACCCATATTGAATCCAACATTGTAGCCCTTGTCACAGAGCTGGCTGATGCTTAACAAATTGAAGTTGAGGCCTTCAACATAAGCAACATCTGTGATTTCCAATCCATTCTTCTTGATAGATCATGTGCCTTTGATTTTCCCTTGAGCTTCATTTCCTCCGAATATGACTTTTGCACCTCTAATCTCCTTGAATCTTGTGAGTTTTCTTGTTTCTGTCATGTCCGGGAAACGACCACTATCCATGTACCAGTCCCTTGGCTCTCGATTTGTTCCTTGAACACGAAATCAAGGAAATTAGATTTTAGGTACCCATATTTGCCTGGGTCTTGAGGGGTTAGTGCTATAAGATGATCTAACCAACCTATATCCAAAGGACTTGACTCTAAGAGGTTGCCATCTATCAGTACTATAATCATAGTGCACATTAGTAAATTGCTTAGGGGTTTAGGTTCATACAACTTTCTCTTTTGTCTGTATGCATGTGTGTGTTTTAGCAATTGCTTTCTTGGGATAGTTGTGATAATTCAGTGTAGTGCTTGGATGCATATGTGTGCTGATAATAGCTCTTTTGCCTTTGGAATGACCATTGCTGAGTTTTTGGTCTTTGCCATCTAGGCTTGTATTCCATAGGTCTTTGCTGATGTTTCACATTATTCCAATCAACATAGTTCGAATAGTTTCTACCATTCCCATCATGTGTGTTTCTCTGATGAAACTTCTGGGGTTTGTGGTAGCTCTGTTTGCTTTTCACAGAGTATTTTCTGTTTGGAGTTTGCTGAGGAACTCGGCAGGATTTTCTCTCAGTTGTCCTCTCAACATACTCAACTGGTTGTTTTCCTTTCCCTTTGTATCCAATGCCAGTTTGTTTGTGATTGTGCTTAGGAGTGAATGTGGGTGCAATATTTTGTGTTTTGGATTTTTGAGATGCTTCATTGCTTGAAGATCCGTTTTCCAAAATCACGCTTGGAGTTTGACTGTCCACAAAGGAATTAAATCCTATGTTTGTCATATCTCTACATTCTTTTTGACTCATGATAAGATCATCCAATGATTTGGATGCCTTAGTAAATGAGGCAATCACATTTTTTAGATCTTTTTCCCTCTTTTCTATAACAGCTAACTCTACTATGATCTTGGCATTCTCGGCCTCCCGACTTAGTGTTGTCATCACTATGTGACTCAGTACTCAGCTCTTTAGTCAGCTGTGAGTTTTGGCTTTTAAGTTGGATGTTTTCCTCATTTAGAATTATGTGTGAGGATTTTATATGTTCAAAATCTTTCATCATTTTGCCTAATGAATCATAATGATCATTGGGTGATGAAGTGTGTGTATCACGATCACTATCACTTGAATCGAATGAGATGAGTTAGAGTGTACCTCATTTTCTTGATCTAGTTGATCTTGTTCTTTACCCATAAGGCGGATCATAGCCTTTTTCTTGAGTCACTTGGTAGTAAACCTTCACTACTCTTCTCTCAATCAGCCGCTTCTTTAGACTTGGTCTCGTCTAGTCTCATGACTAACATGGCTTTCTTCTTTTCTTGTCTTCTTTCTCTGAAGACTTTTCTTTCTTCTTCATTCCTATATTTGTTTACTCGTGGATAGGAACAATCAACTGCAAAATATCCTGGTTGTCTGCAGTTCCAACACAGGTTCTCAGCTCTTTCTATTCTTGGGTTATCAGCTCTCTGATATTCAACCCTTTGATGCTCAGCTCTCTTGGGTGGTCTATCTTCCCTTGACTTGGAAGGAGTTGAATGTCTCATGGAGGTTTCATCCTTGTTTCTTTTATAGTTCTTATTAAAGAACTTGTTGAATCTTTTAACAATTAGGGCAATCTTATCCTGGTCTATGGCTTTCTTGGGTTCAACTCTCTTTCCATCCTTGGCTATCAGTGCAACTATCTTGGGTCTGAGAGTCTCCTCTTGCTCTTTTCTTCTCGGCTTAAACGATAGCTTTGAGGTCTGAGAATAGCTCGTGGTTAGATATTCTTGAGATGTCCATTGAATGTCTCAGGGCCATAGTCTTCATTTCCCATTCAGCTGGGAGGCTCCTTAATATCTTCATACATATTTCCTTTTGTGTATATTATTTCCCAAGAGCTAAAAGCTCATTTATGATTTCAGTGAATCTAGCATCCAGCTGATCCATGGTTTCACCTGCAAGCATTTTGACATTTTCATATTTTTGAACAGAAACAGATTATTTTCTATAATTTGTTCTGATCATTCACAAATTAAAGTTAGTTTATTCCAGATTTCTTTTGCAGATTTGCAAGATTTGACTTTATTGAACATATGATTTGTCTAATGTCTTGTAGAGTATGTCCTTGGCCACATTGTCCAAGTTGTATCTCGTTCTATCTTCATATTTGTCCACTTAGTCCTTGGTTTTTCTACCATGGCTGGTCTTACTTCAAGTTAGTTTCTTCTCCTTGTTTGTAGTTGCTCTTCTTCTGACCATGTTCACTTTCAGTATTTGTAGTGGCCCATCCTCTATCACAATCCACATTTCATCATGTAAAGCAGATAGATGAGCCTCCATACTAATTTTCCAATCATCAAATTCTCCAACAGTGAACATAGGAATGCGTGTCAGATTTGCTTCCATGATAATAACCTTGCTTAAAATGAATGATTTTGAAAATGCAAGTGTTTAAAACCTTTTTGAAAAGATATAAATCTAGTTCAGTAACCGGTCACGGTATGCTCAATTAACCAACCGCTCTCGATACCACTTGTAGGTCCCAAGGGGTCTGAGAAAGGTTTAGAAGGAGGGGTTGAATAAACCTTACCAACTTTTCGATTTTAGTCCTTTTAAAAATAACACAGTTAACTCAAACAGCTGTGTCCTTGAGGGACAACTAAGTTGGTTATTCATTTGAGTTAGCCACTCATGAGAATCGATAGAGCTGTTGATAGAATAACTCGGTTGTTTAACCTGAACTTTAACTTGGTTGTATTGGTTTTATCAACAGAAGACTTAACACCTTTGATTTGTTTTAAGTTTGTCTTAACACTTGATTTTTAGCATTTGGTTATTAATAAGTTGGATAGCAAATGTGAGTTTTATCACAGATATGATGTAATCATGTAGAAATATAAAAGTCTTTGAAAATTTAAATGAGGAGTTAATTTTTATAGAGGTTCAAAGATGGGGTAATTCTTCTAATACTCTCTTCTCCAACTCCTGGAGGAATCCACTATGCAAAAGATCATTTTACAAAGTGGTCTTGATCTAGAGACCGGCTTGATCACACAGGTTGGCTTCTCTTCCAACTCGGGAACTTCTTCACAGGGGTGCCTTGCTACTTGACTCACTTTCTCAAGCTCTTGGATTTGATCACGAGGCCTCTAAAACTTGATATCTTTGGTTCGACCTTAAACCTTCCTACAATCATCCTTGGAAAGTAGACCCTTTTGATTCTTCAAAAGTTTCCTCTTCTTGATTTGAAGTTGTCTTTTCTTCACATCTTGTGTTGGATCGATTTCTTGAGTTTCGTGCTTGAGAATTTTCTTGAATATCTTTGAGAATATTTGCGGGTTCTGACTTGAATATTACTTGCTTGTTCGTGGTTGAGTAACCTTTTCTCAATGAATTTCCTCGGCCTTTTATAGTGAACTTTCAAAAATCTTCCCATTGAAGAGATAGGCTGATTTTGAAAGTCACTTGTGTTCGTTGGCTTGTCTTTTCTTGGTCCTCAATCTTGAGATGTAGACCTTTCCTCGTATTAAATGAATGTGCGACTTTTCGGTTCGACACAAGGAGTAGTGTTTCCCATTGGTTTATTCCTTTTGCACGCTTAGGACAAACACTTTAAGCCCTGGCGCATGGAAGTATTACTTATTTAAGTAATGTTCTTGGCTTTTGTGCAATGGATTCATTTCAGTTAACTCCTCTTGGTTTCTTTGCTTTTTTTCCCGGTGATTTAGTCTGCTCCAATCATAGGAAGACTCATCTGTCACTTCAATTGAGACTTGGCTTCTTGAGTTGACTTTGTTGTCTTTTTTACATAGTTGTTCCTCACCGATACACCTTGATCGAGTTTTGATCCTCTATCTTGGCCATACTTTGTTCACGTGAGTCTTCTTCGATCTTGATTGACTTCTCTTTCCCGGACACCGACTTGACTCGGCTTTTCCGGCCTTATCTATTACAATGAAAATTACAAGGAAAATGGTTGCCAACTTTCTAGTTTAAGTTTTACATGACATTCATAAAAATCTATAAAATAAATTTCCCAACATAAATGAAGTAATATTCTTGACTTTAATCAACGTATCTAAGTCGGTTGTCTTAACTTGATTGCCTTTACCCCAGGTGACTTGAGTCTACTCAATCATTGGATTGACTCAATCGTCACTTCAACTGCAGACTTGGCTTCTTGGGTTGACTTGGAGCGACACTTCTCACAGATATTCGTCACCGACTCTCCTTTAGTCAAGTCCTTGTCTTCCTTCATGGCCTTACTCGGTGACACACGTGTGAAGTCTTCACAGACCATGATTGACTTCTTGTAATCTTTGACATATTGACTTGACTCGGCTTTTTTGATCCTATATATTACAATACAAATTACAAGGAAAATGGGGTTCCAACTTCCTAGTTTAATTTTACATGGTATCATCAGAATCTATCAAATAAATTTCCTAACATCAAAGATTACAAGAAGTCAATCATAGGACTAGATGAAGACTTTGTTGTGTGTCGTTGAGTATGGCCTAGAAGCGAAGTCAAGGACTCAATTGAAGGAGAGTCGAGGAACAACTGCGTGAGAAGTGTCGTCAAGTCAACTATAGGAGCCAAGTCTATCGGTTGAAGTGATAGTTGAGTCAATCCCATGATCGAGCAAACTCAAGTCACTCGGGTAAAGCGGCGATAAGTCAAGACAATGGCTTAGATCCATTGGTTAAAGTCAAGAATATTACTCCATTTAGTAATATGACCATTTGTCGGTCTAAAAGTGTTTGGCTTAATTGTGCAAACGGAATAAGCCAATGGGAAACATCGCACCTTGTGTCGATACACTGCAATCTTTGGAATGACATTTAATACGAGGAAAGGTCAACATCACCAAGGCTGCAGACCAAGAAAATACATGCCAACGAACACTAAGTGACATTTGAAACTAACCTATCTCTTCAATGGGCAAAATTTCAAATGTGCACTATAAAATGCTGAGGAAGCTATTGAGAAGAGGTTACCTTGATAACCTGAACCTAGCAAGAGCAAGCATTATTCAACAATTGACCACCAATATTCTCATAGCAATTAAAGCAATTCCTAAAGCCTTGAACTCGAAGAAACTCGAGCTGTGAAGGAGAGATAACTTCAACCAGTTGAAGAAGATACTTTTGAAGAAACAAAGGGGTTTACTTTCTAAGTCAGGATTGTAGAAAGGTTCAAGGTCGAACCATTATCAAGTTTGTTGGAGGGCTTTGTGATCAAATCCAAGAACTTGACAAGTGAGTCAAGAGTGCGCAAAAGCGGTGAGGCCTGTCCGAGTCGCAAGAGAAGCCAACTGTGTGATGAAGGTTGTCTCCAGACTGATAACCACTTGTAAACTTATATGTTACATAGTAGATTCCCTAGGAGTTGGAGAAGAGAGGATTAGAAGAATTACCCCATCTTCGAACCTCTATAAAATTATTGTGTCATTTACTTTCAGCAATTTACATTCCGCATATTTACTTATATGTGTTGTTAGTTTATATTTGCTATCCAACTGATAAATAACCAAATGTTAAAAACAAGCTTAAATCAAATCAAATGGTGTTAAGTTTTCCTTTTTACAAACCAACTAAGCGGCCGAGTTATACTATCATGACTCTATCGAGTGCATTTGAGTGGGTAACTTCTTTGAATAACCAACTTAGTTGTCCCCAAGGACACGGATGTTTGAGTCAACTCTGTTGATACTTTAAAAGGACTAAAATCGAAAATTTGGTAATGTTTATTTAACCACCCCTTCAAAACCTTACACCACACCCCTTGGGACCTATAGTAGCCTTTGTCACAGAGTTGGCTGACTTGACAGGTTGAAATTGAGGCCTTCAACATATGCAATATCGTGATCTCCAGTCCATTTTTCTTGATGGATCATGTGCCTTTGATTTCCCCTGGAGATTCATTACCTCCAAATATGACTTTTGCACATTTGATCTCCTTGAATCTTGATGATTTCTTTTATTTCTTGTCATATGTCCAGAATGACCACTATCCATGTACCAGGTTCCTTGGCACTCGATTTGTTCCTTGAATCGCAATAAAGGAAATCGGTTTTTAGGTACCCATCATGCCTCGGGTCCTTGTAGTTAGTGCCATAAGATGCTCCAACCAACCTATAGCCGGATGATCTGAATCTAAGAGGTTGTCATCTATCGATTACCATAATCATAATGCACATTAGCAAATTGCTTGGGGTTTTAGGATCATACAATCGTATCTTTTGTCGTATGCTTGTGTGTTTGTTTTAGCAACTTGCATTTTTGGGGTAGTTGTGGAATTTAAGGTGTAGTTCTTGGGTGCATGAGTATCGATAATAGCTCTTTTGCCTTGGGAATGACCTTTCTTTGAGGTTGAGGTCTTTACCATTTTATCTTGTATCCCATATGTCATTCTTTGATATTTCACATGATAATTCCAATCAACTTGGTTTTGATAATTTCTACCATTTCCATCATATGTATTTCTTTGATGAAATTTTTGGGGCTTTTGGTTGCTCTGTTTGGCTTTTACGCCGTATTTTTTGTTAGGGTCTGTGATGGACTTGCAATTTTCCGAATTTCTTCTCAAAGATTCTCTCTTGGCTTCTTTTCTTTTCCCTTGTAACAAAGGCCAAGTATGATTGTGATTGTGTTTTGGTGTAGATGTTGGTGCAACATATGGTGTATGGGTTTTGGATTCCTTATTGCTTGAGGATCCTTTTTCCAAAATTACTCTTGAGTTGGACTATGCAAAAGGAATTAAATCATATGCATGTCTTGTCTCCACACTCTTTTTGACTCATTATAAGTTCATCCAACGATTTGGATGCTTTTATAAATAAGGGAATCACATTTTTAAGATCTTTTTCTCTTTTTTCGATGTGACTAACTCTGCTAAGATCTTTGCATTCTGACCTTCAACTTAGTATTCTCATCGACTACGTGACTTAGAGTACTCAACTCTTTAGTCATTTGTGAGTTTTCGCTTTTTGCTTCGGGCCGTTTTCCTCATTTAAAAGTGTGTGTGAGGTTTTAATGTGTTCAAAATCTTTCATCATTTTGCCTAATGAATCATAAAGATCGTGGGTCTTTCAAGTGTATGTATCACGGTCACTATCACATGAATATGGGTGAGATGAGTTTGATTGTACCTCATCTTACGGATATTTTTTATCTTGTTCTTTGGCTACGAGGTAGATCAAAGCCTCTTCCTCGTATCACTTGAGTAGTCGACCACTACAATCCGAGTCTGCTTTGCTTTTGCATTTGGTGGTTCAAAGCAATCTCGGCAGCCAACATGTCTTTATTATTTTCTTGTCTTCTTTCCCCGAAGACATTTCTCTCTTCTTCATTCTGTATTTATTGGTGGTGGATAGGAAAAGTCAATAGCAAAATGTCCTGGTTGTCTGAAATTCCAACACAGGTTTTTAGCTCTCTGATCAGCTCTCTCGGCTCTCTGATTATCAGCTCTATGATAGTCAGCTCTCTGATCATCAACTCTCTTGGGTGGTCTGTCCTCCCTTGCTTTGGAAGGTGTTGAATGTATCCTGGAGGTTTCACCCTTATTCCTTTTATAGTTCTTGGTGAAGAACTTGTTGAATCTTTTCACCATGAGGGCAATTTCCTCCTGGTCAGTGGTCTCCTTTGGCTCAGCTTTCATCCCTGCACTAGCCAATAGTGCAGTTGTCTTAGGTACAGCTATTTCATCTTGCTCTTTTATTCTCAGCTCAAACTCATAGGCTTTGAGGTCTTAGAATAGCTCATAATTCGATGTCTTTGAGAGGTCCATTGAATGTCTCAGGGTCATGACCTTCATTTCCCATTCAGCTGGGAGGGATCTTAGTATCTTCATGCACATCTCCTTCGAGTGTACTCTTTCCCAAGAGTCGAAAGCTCATTTGTTATCTCTATGAATCGACATTGGTGATCCGGACTTTTCACTGCAAGCATTTTAAAATTTTCAAATTTTTGAACAGCAACAATTAATTTATTCTCTTTAATGCATTACGATCCTTCACAAATCGGGGTTAACTTATCCGATTTCTTTGGTGATTTGCATGACTAGACTTTGTTGAACATATCCTTGTCCAACGTCTTGTAGAGAATATCCTTGGCCACATTTTCCAGGTTATATCCCTTTTTATCTTCATTAGTCCATTCAGTGCGTGGTTTTTCAACCATGGCTGGTCAGCCTCTCTGCGCCTTTCTCTCCTTCCATTGGGATGCTCTTCTTTACAATATTGACTTTGAGTATTTGCAATGGCCCATCCTCTATCACAAGCCACATTTCATCGTGTAAGGGTGATAGGTGAGCTCTGCATAGGAATCTTCCAGTCATCAAACTCCTCCATAGTAAACATAGGAATACGAGTTAGATTACCTTCCATGATAATAACTTTGCTTTAAAGATGAAAAACTTTGAAAACACAAGTGTCAAACTTTTTGAAAAAGATTGAGATCTAGTTCAAGAACTGGGTGTGGAAGGCTCAATGAACCAACCGCTCTAATACCACTTGTAGGTCCGGAGGGGGTGTGGTGTAAGGTTTAGAAGGAGGGATTGGATAAACCTTACCAAATTTTCACTTTTAGTCTTTTTAAGAATTTCAACAGAGTTGACTCAAATCACTAAGTCCTTGGGGACAACTAGGTTGGCTTATTTACTAAGTTACCCACTTTCACTCGACGAGTTGTTGATAGTATAACTCGATTGTCGCTAACACTTAACTTTTTAGTGATTTGGTTTTTAACGTTGGAAGACTTAACAACCTTTGTAAATTTAAAGCTTGTTTTTAACACTTGTTTTAGACTTGTTATTATTAGTTGGATAGCAAGATAACTTATGAACAGATATGAAAATATAGGCAAGAAAGTAAATCTTTGAAAGTAAATGACACAAGCAAATTTATAGTGGTTTGAGGATGGGGTAATTCCTCTAATCCACTCAACAGAGATCAAGTTACAAGCGGTTCTCGATCAGAGCGACGCTTGATCACATAGTTGGGTTCTCCTGTGACTCGGCTTCTTCATAAGCAGTGCCTTGCTACTTGACTCCCTTCACGTCTTTGGAATTGATCACACAGACCTTCCAATAGCTTGAAATTCTGATTCAACCGAACCATTTTCTGACTCCTTCAACTTGGAGAAGTAGACCCTTTTTCGTTCTTGAAAGTTTTCCTCTTCAATCTGGTTGAAGTAATCTTTCCTTCACAGCGTGTGTTGGATCGAGTTTCTTTGAGTTTTAGGAGGAATTTTCTTTATAAGCTTGAGAATATTGCAAAAGTTATGCTTACTTGATAATTGCTTGATTCGTTCATGCTTTGTTTTGGTAACCTTTTTCTCAAATGCTTCCTCGGCCTTTTATAGTGCACATTTGAAAATTTGCCCATTGAAGAGATATGCTATTTTCAAATGACACTTTTGTTGTCTTTTCTTGGCTGCAGAGATGTGATGTTGACCCTTCCTCGTATTAAAGGGTTCATCGACTTTACAGGTCGACACATGCTCCAGTGTTTCCATTGGCTTATTCCTTTTGCATGTTTTTGGGCCAAACACTTTAAGACCAGCGACTTGGACTTATTACTATATTGAGTAATATCATTGACTTCCTTCCAACGGATCAATGTCACTTGTCTTGACTTATTTCTTTGCCTTTACCCACCTGACTTGAGTCTGCTCCCAAACATATGGGAATGACTCATTTTACTTCAAACTATTTGTTAAATTGGCTTCTTTTCTGACTTGACTAACACTTCCTCATACTTCACGATTTGTTCCTCGATCGGCTCTACTTGAGTCTCAGTCCTTGTCTTCCATCTTGGCCATACTCACCGACACACGTGAGTCTTCACTAGTGCCGGGACTTCTTGCATTTTTTGACATAGGCGACTTCATTCGGCTCTTTCGATTCTATCTATTACAACATAGAATTACAATGAAATGGGGTGTCAACTTCCTAGTCTATGTTTTACATGGTATTATCAAAATCTTACAAATAAATTTCCTACCATGAAAGAAAGTTGATTCAAAGAAGATAATAGACCAAGGAGATAACCATGATGGTCAAAAGGTTCAACAAGTTCTTCAATAAGAATTATAAAAGGAACAAGGGTGAATCTTCGGGAAGACACTCATCACCCTCCAAAGCAAGGAGGACGGACTCCCAAGAGGCGAACATCAAAGAAGCGAGTATGAGAGAGCTGATAATTAGAGGGGCGATATAGAGTGACTTGTAAAGAGTTGAGAACCTATGATGGAACCATGAGACAACTAGGATATTTTTCTTTGTTGATTATCCTTACCCACTTTGACAAATCAAAAATGAAGAGGATAGAAAGGTCTTCAAAAGAAAGAAGATAAGAAAATAGGAAAGCCATGTTGGTGCTTGGGGATTGCTAAAGATAATGTAAAGAACCCAGACTCACATAGTAGTGAAGCACACTACTCAAGTGATACTGAGAGGAAGAAGCTTTGATATGCCTCATGGCCAAAGAACAAGTCATGATTAAGAAGATGAGGTTCGAGAACAGGTTGAGTGCCAAGGAACCTGGTATATGGATAGTGGCTATTCGGACACATGACGGGAAGGAAGAGAAATCCGTCAAAATTCAAGAAAATCAAAGGTGCAAAGGTCATATTTGGAGGAAATGCGGCTCGGAGGAAATCAAAGGCGCAGGATCCATAAAAGAAAAATGGATTGAAATCACGGATGTTGCATATTGAAGGCACGAACTTCAATCTACCGAGCATCGACCAACTCGTGACAAAGGCTACAATGTGGGATTCAATATGGGAGTTTGCCAAATCAATGATGCTAAAACAAATGAAATTGTGCTTGAGGATCAAGGCGAGAAGAACAAGTATGTAGTGGATTGGTCATTGCTACACCAAACACATGCCTTTGTAGCAAAGAGTACGTCGAATCAAGTTGGTTGTGGCATAGAAGCCGAATCATCGACGAATTTCAAGGCAGTCACCAAGCTTGCAGAGTCATCTTGTGGAAGGATTATCGACTAAGATATCTAGAAAGAAAAGCATTTGTGATGCATGATAGATGGGAAAGTGAATTAAATCATCTTTCAAGGACAAGCCAAATCCTTGTTCAACCAGGATATTGCATCTATTGCACATGGATTTATTTGGTCTGTTAAACCGGCTAGTATCGTGGAAAAAAATACACCACTAGTGGTGGTAGATGATTATTCAAGATATACATGGACTATCTTCATGTGTAAAAAGAAAGAAACCTTATAGAGATTGCCTCGGTGATGAGAAGAGTTCAAAATGAGAAGATTCAAACCATTATAAAGATAAGGTCTCATAGGTGAACTGGGTTTGGCAATGAGATTATAACTCGAGATTGTGTTGAAAATGGTATTGCTCATGAAGCTGTCACTACCACGAACTCCCCGAGAATGGAGAATGGAAAAAGAAGGAACAAAATTCTTAAGGAAGAGCTGCAAGGACAATGTTATTTGCCGGGATTGACTAGGAGATTTTGAGATGAAGCCATCAACACTACTTGTTACACTCGAATATCTGTATTATTAACAGACAATTGTCCAAAACTCCCTATGAAATTTGGATAGGGAGGAAACCAAATGTTGGATATTTTAAAATCTTTGGATGTAAGTGCTTCATCCACAACAATGGCAAGGACAGTCTAAACACTTTTGATGCTAAGTCGATGAAGGTATGTTTTTGGGATACTCGGCCAAGAGTAAAGCTTAAGTCTTTGAACAAAAGGATTATGGTCACAGATGAGTCTATCCATGTGGTTTTTTATGAACAATGTGAATAGAGAAGACATAGATGAGTTAGCTGAGAGGAAAAATCAGCCAACTATACAGAAGAGTCCCTATGCTGAAGCAGATGTAAGAAAACTCAACCCTGATGAAGATGAGATAGTTATAATCTCAGAGACATTTGGAAGGTCATGAGCTAAATGATGATGAAGAAGTTGTTGAAGACAACTCAGGTGCGAGGCAATTTGAATCCGGAACTTACTCCCCCGGATGTGAGATGGGTGATAGACCATCCACACGAGCTAATTATTGGAAATGTTAGTGATGGAGTAAGAACAAGATCAAAGCCCAACATGAAGCTTTATGTTTATTTGTTTCATCTCCCCAATAGAGCCCAAAGATGTGTCTCAAGCATTGGATGACACACATTGGATTCAAAGCTATGCGGGAAGAGGCTGAATCGGTTTGAAGAAACAATGTTTGGGAGTTGGTCCAAAGGCCTACCCACCAAAATGTTATTGTGCGAAGTGTGTATTAGAAACAAGATGAATGAGGAAGGATCTGTTGTAAGAAACAAAGCAATATTGGTAGCCAAAGGGTATTTCAAGAGGAAGGTATAGACTTTCATGAAATCTTTGCTCCTAGTGCTAGATTTGAAGCAATAAGGATGTTTCTTGCTTATCTTGCTCACAAGAGCTTAGCGTGTATCAATTGGATGTGAAGAGTGCATTTTGAATGGACTTTTTGGAAGAAGAAGTTTATGTTGAGCAACCTCCAGGTTTTGAGCAAAAAACTATTGGTGATAAACTCTACAAGCTCAAAAAGCGTTGTATGGATTGAAACAAGCACCAAGAGCACGGTATGATACATTGTCTCGGTTTCTAATTGACAATAGATGTTTTGATAAGGTTTTTATCCTAATTTTGATGATTTTATGTTTACACAAAACAATGTTTTTAGTTGTTCTCCAAATACTCTAAATGATTTATAATGGTTTTAATATTTTCCGAGTATTTCTTCAAGTTTTATTTTTGATAAAATTGGACAACACTTTTAATTATTTTATGTTTATAAGTTTTACTTCAATACAAGGTTCCTAAATGTTGTCTAAATACTCCCGATTGGTTTAAAATGCTTTTACTAAATTTTGGAGTATTTCTTGAGTTTATTTTCGATTTAAAATTGGACAACATTTCTGTCTCGAGGTCAGCGATCGGCGTGAGGCAACGTACACGAAGATGAATTTTGAAACAGAGAAAATGAGAGCGGAGAGAAAGTGACCAGGTCGACCGTGGCCGACACCCACGTCGACGGTACACAGGCATTGGTTTTGAAAGCGAGCGAATCTTTCTTGTAAAATCCTTAAGGGGACGGTTGGGGTGATGGTCGGCCGGTCGAGGGTCTATGTCGACCGGTCACACCCCTTGTAAATTTCTTGTGTTATTTTCTTTTCTCTTATCGGTCGCGACCGATGCGCCGCCCATAATGTTTAATGACAAAATTCTAACCACATTCGTGACGGCTTTTCCCTAAATTGTGGGATTGATTTTCTAACTATAATCTTGATTTTAATTGCAATTGTTTTGTAGATATGATTCAAGAGGAGTTTTATCAAGTATCAATCATCTCCTATAAATAGAGGAAGATTTGAAGCACAATAATAGAGAGAACAACCAACACAACAAGATATACTCAAGCAAACACTTGGTCTTCCATTGTTATTACTCTTGTTGTAATTTGCCTAGCTTATCACTTTCACATTCTTGAGGTCTAGGCTATTCTTGATTACACTTTTTCAATTGTATAATTCATTATCGAGTTGTAATCTTGAATTTTTGGATTACCATTCAACCAAGATATCCTTGTGAGTGTTCTTGTGGTAAGAACACACTTGGATGATCTAGGTGTTGGTGTGAGAAGATTGTGGTAATCTTCTTGTTGAGTGTTGAAGAATTTGGTATTCATGGTAGAAGATCGGTAATCTTCACAAGGTGCGATTGGAGATTGTGGTAATCTTCAAGAGAGATTGTGGTAATCTCAAGGTGGTGTTGAAGAAGAGTGTGGTGCTTTTCAAGGTGTTGTTGTAAGTTGGTGTTGTATTAATTTTGGTAATTAATAAAATCTTTTTCTTTTTTGAAATCCATTAGGATATCTTTGGGGTGGTAGGATTAGGCCACAAGTGGGTTGAACCTCTATAAATCGACGTGTGTTGTTTACATTCCGCGCCTTCTATATTGTCTTGGCTTGTTTTGTTCAAAAAGAGGGTAAAATCATAAAGATGGAGATAATCTATTCACCCCCTCTAGATTATCGTAGCCGCTGACTTGCAAGTGGTATCAAAGCCAAACTCTTTTTTAATAGTTTATCAAGGATAACTGGATTTTTTAATAGTTTACCGTAGAGTATTTTACCTCATTTCGAGCTTGATTAAGACATAATGCATATTGAATGAGGTCTACGTTTGCATTTTGCATGTATTTAAAACTTAGGAAGCGAAAATCGTATTTTTGGATCAAATTTCGGACTTTTTCTGAGCAGTCGCATTCAAAGTGATCAAATCAGTGAGGACGGTCGACCTCACCTCCAACCTGGGCCGTCAAAGACTTGACCAGTGGCCCCTCCGATTTTTCGGATATATTGCTTTTTGTTTTCCGGACTTAGCCATTTTGGCGTTTTTAATCTATATTTCGACCCCTTTGCAAATTTTCACACAATTCACTTAAAAATGAGTTTTGTTGCATAAATTTCATATTTTGGGGATTATCTAGCTCGATTATCACCATCATTGCTCGTCTTTACCGATTGAATGGTAAGAAATTCTACTCCTTATCTCAATTGGGTTGAACCCTTGAGAACTTGGCTTATATGTATTGTCTTGATAAAATTTGTATATGTTTGTGATGTGTTTGTTATTTATGATGTATTCTATTGTGTGTGAACTGATTTGGTGATGAAAATCTTGGCTTGATTACATTTACAAGGGCTATATATATCCTTTTCAATTTTTGGCGTCCGCTGAGTGTCCGATAAAATGTTTCAATGAAAGATTCATCACCTACATGATTCTCTCGTTTTTAAAAGTCTTATATATTTATTGAGATCTGTTTTGACAAACAAAACGAGCTTATGGACATTTTTTGATACATTTCTCCCATTTTTGGATTCTAAGCTTACTTCTTTCAAATGGTTGATAAATCGTATTGTTGGCACATTTGATGAACTTGTATGATGTTTTATCATCCTAACATTCTTTTGATGATTCCAAGGGGGGAGAAACAGGATATTGGCTTGTTAGCTCAAAAAGCTAATAAAGCTTGTTATAAAAGCTATAATGGCATCTTAAAAGCCATAAGTTGTGAATTATATTTAGTCAATTGTTGCTTGATGGACTTATACTTGTCTAAATGACGTTTTGTTGTGAGGGGAGCTTATAAGCTCTTGAACAATATGTAAAAGCTAAGCTTTTGGTGACAGGGGAGCTTATAAGCTCTTGAACAATATAAAAGCTAAGCTTTTGGCTTATGGTTAATTGCTTTTACATTATTCTTGATGTGCTTCTTGATAGGGAGCTTGTGCTTATCTTTGGATAATATTTACTCCTCACTTGGTCGTTTATGTGTTTTGGAAATTTTGGTTCGCTAAACGGTTAGATGTTTTTTCCGGAAAATCGTTTTAAAATTGTCCTCCTAATATTTCTAAAGATTGTTTTTGGTTTGTAATCATCAAAGGGGAGATTGTTTGATACATGTTTTATCTAATTTTGATGATTTTATGTTTACACTGAAAACAATGTTTTTAATTGTTGTCAAATACTCTTAAATGATTTATAATGGTTTTAATATTTTCAGTATTTCTTCAAGTTTTATTTTTGATAAATTGGACAACACTTTTTAATGATTTTATGTTTATAAGTTTTACTTCAATACAAAGGTTCTAAATGTTGTCTAAATACTCCCATTGGTTTAAAATGTTTTTACTAAATTTTTGGGTATTTCTTGAGTTTTATTTTAATCGACAAATATTGGACAACATTTCTGTCTAAAGTCGAGGTCGGTCGCCCGTAGAGAGCAACCATCCGCACGAAGATGAATTTTGAAGCGAGAAAATGACCGGAGGAGAAAGTGACCGTGTCGACCAGGTGTCGGCATGGCGGTGGCGTCGAGGTCGACACCCGTCGCCGATGCACTGGGCATTGGTTTTGAAAGCGAGAACGAATCTTTCTTAAAAAATCCTTAAGAGGACGGTTGGGGTGATGGTCGGCCAGAATTCGAGGTCTATGTCAGTCACCCCTTGTAAATTTCTTTATGTTATTTTCTTTTCTCTTATCGAAAGGCGCGACCGTCGCCTAATGTTTAATGACAAAATTCTAACCGTTGCCAGCGGCAAAGCGGACTTTTCCTAAATTGTGGGATTGATTTCTAACAGCTATAATCTTGATTTTAATTGCAATTGTTTTGTAGATATCGAGATTCCAAGAGGAACCTATCAAGTATCAATCATCTCCTATAAATAGAGGAAGATTTGAAGCACAATAATAAGAGAGAACAACACAACACAACAAGATATACTCAAGCAAACACTTGGTCTTCCATTGTTATTACTCTTGTTGTAATTTGCCTAGCTTATCACTTTTCACATTCTTGAGGTCTAGGCTATTCTTGATTACACTTGCACTTTCGATTGTATAATTCATTATCGAGTTGTAATCTTGAATTTTTGGATTACCATTCAACACAAGATATCCTTGTGAGTGTTCTTGTGGTAAGAACACACTTGGATGATCTAGGTGTTAGGTGTGAGAAGATTGTGGTAATCTTCTTGTTGAGGTGTTGAAGAATTTGGTATTCATGGTAGAAGATTGTGGTAATCTTCACAAGGTGCCGTTGGAGATTGTGGTAATCTTCAAGAGAGATTGGGTAATCTCAAAGGTGGTGTTGAAGAAGAGTGTGAAGGTGCTCTTCAAGGTGTTGTTGTAAGTTGGTGTTGTATTAATTTTTGTAATTAATAAAATCTTTTTCTTTTTTGAAATCCATCCTGGATATCTTCAGGGTGGTAGAGGATTAGGCAAGTGGTGGGTTGAACCTCTATAAATTGGCGTGTGTTGTTTACATTATTTTGCACCTTCTATTGTCTTGGCTTGTTTTTGTTCGAAAAAGATGGTAAAATCGAAAGATGGAGATAATCTATTCACCCCCTCTAGATTATCGTAGTTGCTTGGACTTACAATAGATTCACCAAATTCAAGAGTTGATGAAGACATTCTTGAGGATCCATGATGGGAGAGTATATTGCTTGTTCAAAGTTATGTGGATGGCATCATATTTGGATCCACAAATAAAAGAGTTGTGTGACAAGTTTTCAAACCTTATGCAAGGGAAGTTTGGAAATGAGTATGATGGGAGAGGCGACTTTTTTCCTGAGTCTTTAAGGTCAAGCAATTGAAGGATGGAACCTTCATAAGTCAAACCAAATATACCAGAAGATTTGATGAAGAAATTTGTCCTAGAAAAGAAGTCACGAGTGAAGATTCCCATGAATACATCAATCAAGATGGAAATGGATCACAGGATGGCAAAGCTATAGCTCAAACCAGGATATAGAGCTCTCATTGGATCATTGCTCTATTTGGCGTGACAAGTAGAGGACATCACTTTGATGTAGATGTATGTGCTAGATTTCAATCTATACCAAAGAGAGTCACATGATTTGCAGCGAAGAGAATCTAAGGTATTTGAAGGGATCTTTAGGAAGTTAACCACGGTATCCAAAGGATGGAGGATCGAAGCTAGTTGGTTACTCAAACTCGGTATGATTGTTGTAGGGTGGGTGAGAAAAAGTACATCAGTCTTACCAAAATGCTTGAAATAGATTAGTTTCTTGGTTAAGAAGAAACAAATTCAATAGCTACATCTACAATCAAGCAGGAGTACATAGTTGCAGGAAGGACATTATGCCCAAGTTCTATGGATGAGGCAATTTGAGAGATTATGATATTGAAGAAAGGATATTCCAATTATGTATTAACACATGTGCTATTGCAATCACTCAAAATCGATGTGCATTCATGAACCAAGCAATACTGATGTCATATATCATTTTATTCGAGATCATGTTGAAGAAAGACATCACCTTGGAATACGTATCACCGGCTGATAGAAGTTTGCCGATGTATTCGCTAAGCCATTATGTAAATCAAGGTTTGAAGAGCTTAAAAATGAGATAGGATTGATTGGCTGAGTTAGTAACCCGAAAGACTAACCAATGAGTGAAAGAAGAGAGAAATAAAAATCAGCAAAGTTTCATTTTCCAAAGTGAAACAACTGTGACGGATGCAATCGGCCATATGCTCCGAGTTAGCCAGCGGTACACCGAGTGATCATGTGTGAAGAAAAAGTAGAGTTAAGTCACTTTTGAAAGATAGATGAGTTATTTATGAGCCTAAGTTACACAACGCGGTCATTTTAAGCGGGGAATATTTTTTGGCATTACGTGTTAGGGGAAATTTATTGTTTAGATTTTGATGAATGGCATGTAAAACTTAGAATAGAAAGTTGGCACACCATTTTCTTGAAATTGTTGTTGTAATAGATAGGGTATTTGAATAAGTTGAGTCAAGTCATTATATGCTCGAAATACAAAAGTGGCGAAGATGTGAAGAGAAGACTCACGAGGAACATCGAGTATGGCCAGAAAGACCTCGATGAAGGAGTATCATTTGTGAGACAATTTGTGAGAAAGAGTCGGTTAAGTCAGTCTCAAGCCAAGTCAAGTTGAAGTGACGGATGAGTCTTTCAATCATTGGAGCGGACTCGAGTCTGGGGGAAAGGCAAGCGCAAGAGAGGAGTTAAGCAAATGAATGTATTGCGAGGAAAGTCAGAACATTACTTAAATAAGTAATGCCTTCCCATGATGCCATGTCTTAAAGTGCTCGGTCGAGCGTGCAAAATGAATAAAACTAATGGGAAGCACTGCACCTCGTGGTCGATTCGAAAAGCTTAACATTATTTAATATGAAGAAGGTCTACATCTCAAGATTGAAGACCAAGAAAGACAAGCCAACGAACACAAGTGACTTTTGAAAATCATATCTCAAAGCGCATTTTTGAAAGGTCACTATAAAAGGATGAGGAATCACTTTGAGAACTAGTTACGAACTGCTTTTTGAGATAACAAGCAACATTTATATTGTAACCTGCAAAATATTCTCAAGTTATTCAAGCAAAATCCTCAAACTAAATCTCAAGAAATCGATCCGACACTAAGTTATGAAGGAAAGACATCTTCAAACTATTGAAGAGGAAACTTTGAAGAATCAAAGGGGTCTACTTTCGAGGAGGATTGTAGGAAGGTTCAAAGGTCGAACCAATCTTAAATTATTGGAGGGCGTCGTGATCAAATCCAAGAAGCTTGAGAAACTAAGTAGCAAGCTGTAGCCCGCCCGCGAAGAGCTGAGTCGGGGACGAGAAGCCGAGTTGTGTGATCAAGCATCTCTAAAGCGGAGTCTAAAGGAGCAAGTGTTTGTGTGACCAAGACATGCATTCGACCGATAACCACTCGTAAATTGATCATTACTTAGTGGATTTCTCAGGAGTTGGAGAAGAAGAGGAGTAGAAGAAATTACCCCATCTTCGTACCTCTATAAAAATTATGTCATTTACATTTAAAGACATTTTATTTCTCGCATATCACTTGTCTCATTGATAATTTGCTATCCAAGCGATAAATGACAAAGTGCTAAAACCAAGTGTTAAAACAAAGATAATTCAAATTCAAGGGTGTTAAGTCTTCCGCTAAAAATCTCATCACACCAAGTTAAGATTTAGTTTAAACATTTGAGTTATTCTATCAACGACTCTTTCAGGTACATTGATTGGCTAACTCTATTTTGATTAACTAATCTTAGTTGTCTCTCAAGGATTTAGGCATTTTGTGTAACTAACTCTTTAATATTTTAAAAGGACAAAATCGAAAAGTTGGTAAGGTTGCTTATTCAACCCTCCTAAACCTTACTTCACACCCCTTGGGACCTACAAATGATATCAGGAGCGGTTGGATTCGTTATAACCTTCCACACTAGTTACTACTAGATCTCCAATCTTTCAAAGAAATTTTTAACATACTTTCAAAAGATTTTTTCTTAGAAAGTTATTATCATGGGAAGCAAATTTGACACGCATTCCTATGTTAACTATTGAGGAGTTTGATGATCGGAAAATTCGTATATCAAGTGCTCATCTATACGCTTTACATGTGTGAAATGTGGCTAGTGATGAGGATGGGCCACCGCAAATATTGAAAGTGAAACAGTGCAGGAAGCGTTTACTTGGTGAAAGGAGTAGAAGTTGTCGAGGCAAGACCAGCCTTAGTTGAAAAACCAAGGGTGAATGGACCAAATGATGACAAAGAGATACAACTTGGACAATGTGGCCAAAGGATATACTCTACAAGACTCAGACAAAGCAATGTTCAATAAAGTCAAGTCATGCAAAACAAAAAAAGAAATGCGGGATAAACTAACTTTAATTTGTGAAGGATCAAAGCAAATTAAAGAAAACAAATTATTTGTTATTGTTCAAAAGTTTGAAAACTTTAAAATGCTTGCAGGTGAGGCGATGGATCATTTGGATGCTAGATTCAAATTACAAATGAGCTCTCAGCACGGAAAGGAATACACAAAAGGAGATGTGTATGAAGATTCTAAGGAGCCTCCCGGTGAATAGGAAATGAAGACCATGGATCTAAGGCACTCGATGGACTTATCAAAAACATCCAATCATGAGTTGTTCTCGGACCTCAAAGCCTACGAGTTTGCCGAGAAGAAAAGATCAAGAGGAAAGCGTTGTACCCCAAACAGCTGCACTTATAGTCAACGGGAAGAGAGCTGAGGTCGACAAGTCATTGACTAGGAGGAAATTGTCTTGATGGTTAAAAGATTCAACAAGTCCTTCAATAAGAAGCGTAAAAAAGCAAGGGTGAATCCTCCAGGAGACATTGACTCCCTCAAATTCAAGGGAAGATAGGCCACCCAAGAGAGTTGAGCATCAAAGGTTGAATATCGGAGAGTGATAACCAAGAACGGAAAGAGATGATCAAGAAGGCAAAACCCATATTGGAACTGTAGACACCAGGACACTTGCTATTGAATGTTCATACCATGTAGTCGATACATACGAAATGAAGAAGAAGAGTTAGTCTTGGAGAAAGAAGATGAAAAGAAAAGGGATATGTTGGCTTCTTGAGCTCACGAGACTAAGTCGAAGGAAGCGGACTCGAGTAGTGAAGGCGACTACTCAAGTGATTCTAAAGAAGAAGCAAATGATCTGTCCCCAATGGATAAAGAACAAAGATTAACCTGACCAAGAAGATGAGGTACACTCTAACTCATCTCACTCGATTCTAGTGATAGTGATTGTGACACACACACTTCATCACTTTGTTTGATCTTTATGATTCATTAAAGCAAGCCGATGAAAGACTTTGAGCACATTAAATCCTCACACACACTATTAAACGAGGAAAAACGATGGCTAAAAGCCAAAACTCAAATGGTGTTGAGGAGGTAGGTCTGCAAGTCACATAGCCGATGAGAACAAAGAGTTGAAGGTGAGAATGCTAAACTAATAGTGAGATACCGCTTTAGAAAAGAGGAACATGATCTCAAAATGTGATTGCATCATTCTCAAAGCATCTAAATCATTGGATGACCTTATTATGATCCAAAAAGAGTGTGGAGATAAGATAGGCATAGGATTCAATTCCTTTGTGCAGTCAAACTCCCGGAGTGATTTTGAAAAAGGATCTTCAAGTAATTAAGCATCAAAATCCAGGACACCAAAATGTTGCACCCACATTCACTCAAAGCACAATCACAAACAGTGGCTGGATATAAAGGAAAAGAGGAAAATAGCGATTGAGTATATCTTGAGAGGGCAGTGAGAAGAAATTCAGCAGAGTTCCTCAACAAACTCCAAATAGGGAAGTACTCATCAAGAGTAAAACAGAGCTACCAAAAAACCCCGAACTTTTATCAAAGAAACACATATGATGGGAATGGTAAAACTACTGAGCTAATTTGATTGGAATAATATGAAATATCGTAAAGACCTATAAATATAAGCCCAAATGGCAAGGCCAGTAACTCAGAAAGGCCATTCCAAAGGCAAAAGAGCACGATTGTGTGAACCTAAAGCCCCCAATCAATTCACCAAAGTGAGTTATAATTATGGCGGATAGATGGCAACCTCTTGAGTCGATCATTTGGCTATAGGTTGGTTGGATCATCTTACAAAGACTAACCCCTCGGAGACCTGAGACAAGCATGGGTACCTAAAAACTAATTTCCTTGATTGAGTTCAAAGGAGAAGGCTAAGTGCCAAGGAACTTGGTACATGGATAGGGTGGTATTCAGGACATATATGACAGAAAAAAACAAGAAAAATCTATCAAAATTCAAGGAGATTAGATGCAAAAGTCATATTTGGAGAAAAAGCAATACGTAAC